>JBBFKN010000011.1:21151651-21308723 GCA_039654755.1 Calcarius lapponicus
GGACAGCTCTGCACAGGCCCCTGGGGTGCAGGGTGGGCTCTTTACCAGCTGCTGCACACTTTGCAGAGGTGTCTTTTTCCCCAAGCAAGGCAACTGCACCAGGGATGGGATTGTTTTTCCATGCCTGGGCTTGCCTGATAAGGAGCCAGGGCTCCCCAGCCCAGCAGGAAAATGTCTCCTGGTATCTGCAAACACAGATGATCGAAATGTCTGCCCTGGGCATTGTTCAGCTCTGAATGGAGCTGAGAAAACACTTCAGAGCGTGGTGAGCACCGGCATTCCAGCCTGGGGATGCCTGAGGAGGCTCTGGCTCCCTGGGAAGGAGGAACGGAATTTCCAGAGGAGGACAAAGGTACAAAAGAGTGCTCAGCATGCAGGAGGCTGGAGCTGCTGGGCCAGCAGAGCAGCCTGGGCAGGAATCAAACACAGGAGCGAATTCCACCCCCAGAGAAGCCCAGGCTCAGCCCTCAGGACGGGCAGGGTCTCACTGAGCACCTCAGCTCCAGGTGAAGATCCTGACCCAGAGCAAGCTCAGCTGCTCCAAGAAAACTCAAAGGTCACAGAATGGTTTGGACTGGAATGTCACTGTCACATTTTCTGGAAAAATCCCCCAGAGCAAGCTCAGCTGCTCCAAGAAAACTCAAAGGTCACAGAATGGTTTGGACTGGAATGTCACTGTCACATTTTCTGGAAAAATCCCTTCACCCAGGATTTTTCTCCTGGGAAGCTGAAAAGCCTCAGAGAAAAATGAAAGCAATTCTTATCTCATTTGCTTCTCTTGTGTTTTGCTGCTTTGGAATGTGTTTGGAGATTGGTTTACCCACAGGTGATTGTTCCATTGGATTCTGCTGTGAGTTGTTTTGACTCTTTGGCCAATCAGGGCCAAGCTGTGTCAGGACTCTGGAGAGAGTCACGAGTTTCATTATTATCTTCTTAGCTTTCTGTGATTATCCTTTCTGTATTCTTTAGTATAGTTAATTATAGTATTCTTTTATATAATATAATAAATTAGCCTTCTAATAATACATTTATATGATATAATAAATGAGCCTTCTGAGAACATGGAGTCAGCTTCATCATTTCCTTCCAACAACAGGGGTCTCAGAAAATACAACACTGGAAAGGACTTTAAAGATCACCCAGTTCCACCCCAGGGACAGCTCCCACTGTGCCAGGGGCTCCAGCCCCAATGTCCAGCCTGGCCTTGGGCACTGCCAGGGATCCAGGGGCAGCCACAGCTGCTCTGGGCCTCCCACCCTCCCAGGGAGGGATTTCAGGAGGATTCACAGCTCTAAAGTGCCAATAAATCAGTACCAGAAGTGAGTTGGCCGCACCCTGAGGGCGAGAGCGCTGTGGTGATTAACACTGGAGAGCTTCTGCTGAGTGAGATGGATTTGACAGGACAAGGGGGAATGGAGGCAAACTGAAATAAAGTAGGTCAAAATTAGATGTGAGGAGTAAGATTAGAGATTAGATTAGATTAGATTAGATTAGATTAGATTAGAATTAAGAAGGAGCAAGCTCTTTGTTGTGAGGGTGGACAGGCCCTGGCACAGGGTGCCCAGAGCAGCTGTGGCTGCCCCTGGAGCCCTGGCAGTGCCCAAGGCCAGGCTGGAGCACCTGGCACAGTGGGAGGGGTCCCTGCTCATGGTTTGGGTTGGAATAAAATGAGTTTTAAGGTCCCTTCCAACCCAAACCATCCCATGATTCTGATTTAGGTCCGATTGGGCCCATCCTAAAGCACAACCCAAAGGTTTTGAAAGGGGGGGCTCAAAGTCTCTCCCACCTCCCAGGACTGTCCCCAAAGTCCTTGTGTCCCTGAAGTCTGCTCTGACTTTGCTGCCTCAAATCAAGTGGTTTCTGCTCTTGTGGATGTTTCCAGAAACAGCAAATTCTCCTCAAAACAGCCTTCCCAAGATTTACTAAATGTGCCCTGGGAAATCAGAGAAAAGGTGAAGGGCAGAGCAGGGAGGGGGAGGCCTGGGGGTGCCACATGGCTTTAAAGGGCTGAGCAAATGTGTTTTATCCAGGCACACTGAGTCCCCTCCTGCCAGCCTGGAGCCTCACAGGATGCCTTTGGCACTGCCAGGAAAACCCCCTGGCCTCCTTGAAATGCCTGAAGCTGAAACATTTTCAAGGTAAAGAGTGAAAAAAAACCAAACCACTAAGTCCCGTCTGTTTCAGATATTTTTATTTCTTTTCATACTTCTGGGATTGAGATAAGGGACAATAACAGGAAAATCTCCGATTCAGGGCACTGGATGAAGAAATTCCATGACAGATTTCCAACAAAACAAAACAAAAAAATCATTCATTCAAAATGAGTGGTGGAAAATTCCTCGTTGTGGCTGGCTCTGCTTTCAGAATTCATTCCCCCCTGCACATATTTGTACTTCACATCCAAAAATCATAACCATGATTTTCCCCCTGTCCACTACATGAAAATGGGGTCAGTTGCACAATCAGGGTGTTTGGAGGTTTATTTCTATTTCCACTCATACCTTTTGCTCAGGACTTCTGGGATTATTCAAGGGGTGGGATTCTAAGGGAGTAAAAAAATTCCTGATGAGAATGAGGAAAACGTAAAACACACAAAAACATCCAGGAATAAAACACACAAAAAAATCTGGAATGAAAGGAAGTTGATCACTGAACCCTAGGAAATACTTGGTTTATAAACTTACTCAAATGTCACTGAATGAATCTTTAATTTGTTATTAAAAGATTGTACTGTAGTGCAATCTTTTATTAACAAATATTTAGTTGTACAGAACTCAGTACTGACTTCTGTGGGGCCACTGAGGAAAAGTTTGGCCCTGCAACATTTGCAGCTTTGGTGGTTTGGGGGGCAGTGGAAACAACGTGTGGTGAGTGCCAATGACCACTGGAGATCTTGAGGACTTTATCTATCACAGTAAACTATAAAATTATATTTTTAAAAGAAATTTTTAAATAAAAATTTTAATAATAAAAACAATTACTGAATGAAGAAACACAAACACACACAGAGTAAAGCAAGGCCTGAAAACCTGAGGGCTTTGCTTAAGCAGTGCCCTTCCTTGGCCTCTTTCTGACTCTTCTGTTGTGTTTTTCCTGTCATGGCCAAGTCTGGAGTTCCCAGCTCCCTCCTGGTTGTGCTGGACACTGCTGGGAGCTCCTGGGAGCACCCTGCTCCCTGCTGGGGGTGGAGAGGGCACTGGCCTGTCCCTGTCTCCCAACTGTCCCTGGCCACCCTGGTGCCCCCCAGGTGCCTCAGTGGTGGTCACTGCCTTTCCAAAGGGATCCTAAATTCCTTGGAGCACGTTCTCCCAGTGCTGGGATTCATCCTGCTGTCACTGCCTTTCCAAAGGGACCCCAAACCCCTTGGAGCACATTCCCCCAGGTCTCTGCTGTCACTGCCCTTCCAAAGGGATCTTAAAACTCTTGGAGCACATTCCCCAGAGCTGGGAATCATCCTGCTGTCACTGCCTTTCCAAAGGGACCCCAAACCCCTTGGAGCACATTCCCCCAGGTCTCTGCTGTCACTGCCCTTCCAAAGGGATCCTAAATTCCTTGGAGCACGTTCTCCCAAGGCTGGGAATCATCCTGCTGTCACTGCCTCTCCAAAGGGATCCCAAACTCCCTGGAACACATTCCCCCATGTCTGGGAAGCATCCTGCTGTCACTGCCCTTCTAGAGGGATCCCAAACCCCCTGGAGCATGTTCCCCCATGTCCCTGCTGTCGCCCTGACTCCCTGAACATCCCCTGAGTGCAGCAGCTCCAGCAGCTCCTTTGGAAGGAGCCATCCCTGAGCCATTCCTGGCTGACAGCTGGGCTCACATCAGCTGGCCTGGGCAGAGCTTCCTCCTGAAATTCACCTCTTGCTCCTGAATTCACCTCTGGTGATTGTGAGTGGATCCAGAGCAGAGGCTGACTCAGGAAGATGATCCTATCCAAGCTGTTTCTCAAAGTCATCATGACTGCAGCAGCTTTCTGAATCAGCACCCAGATAAGGCCTGACTGTATTTATTTGTGGCAAATAATTTTTATAGTCTCCCTTTCATAAAATGAAAAGTCCATAAGTCTTCGTGGCTGGGGCTGTTAAATTTAGATAATGGGTTTCTATGTATTAAATTGAGTTTATTATTGTCAGATAAGGTCTTGCATGAGCAAGGACCTCCCTGTGCTGGTCCTTGCCTCAATGCTGACCCAGAAAAGCCACAGACAAATCTGGGCTGGCAAAGAGCACAGGGGGGCCAGGAGTCAGTTCAGCTGCTGCCTGTGCTGCTCAATTCCTGCACCAAATCTGTGCAGGTTTTACCAGCATTGCCCAGAGCAGCTGTGGCTGCCCCTGGAGCCCTGGCAGTGCCCAAGGCCAGGCTGGAGGACCCTGGGACAGAGGGAGCTGTCCCTGCCATGGCAGGGGTGGCACTGGAGGGGATTTAAGGTTCCTTCCAGCCCACCCATTCTGGAATTCTGTGATTCTGAGGAGGTTTGGGGGAGGGCAGTGGTTGGGCACCTCACAGAAGTCTCTGCTGGAGGTTCCAGCAAGCAGCAGGAAGATCTTCACTGGAAGGGTGGTCGGGCACTGGGAGGGGCTGCCCAGGGCAGTGCTGGAGTCACCAGCCCTGGAGAGGTTCACAAACCAAGCAGAGGTGGCTCCCCATGCAATGGCTCAGTGGGCATGAGAGGATTTGGTCCAAGGCTGGACTTGGTGCTCATGGAGCTCTTTTCCAACCTCAGTGGTTCTGGGATGCTGCTTGTGATAGATGAGTAATGTGATGATTGACTCTCACAATGACTGTACAAATATCATAAGTTAAGAAAAGTTTTATGGGTTTATAGTTATGTTGTACCCCCTCACGTGGTTATCAAGGGACAGCTGGGGTGGGACACCTGGCAGGGCTGGCTTGTCACTGTGGAACACCTGAGCTCCAGTCAGGGTTTGAGGAAGAGATCTCCACCACTGGGCAGCAAAGAAGGGGCTGGTGGACAGAACTTTGGGAGGGGTTTAAAGGGTTAAAAATGAAAAAAAAACTTTATTGTGAGGGGGCTGAGCACATGGCGGGGAAAATCTTTTGCTCCCAGCTCTGTAACCTTTTTTCTTTATTCAGTCTTCTGTTGTATTTTGGATAAGGTTTAATAAACCTTCATAAACTATGAAAAGTTAGTAGCTATTTCTCACATGCTGAACCACAGCTGCTGATCAGGGGGAGGTGAGAGGCTGCGAGGGGCTTTTCAGACCAGCACAAGGCTGCACTGAGGCCCTGACAGGAGCTGTGGGGTTTTTATCTGGGGTGGGGAGCTGCAGGCAGGTCCCTCTGGTGATGAGAAATTCTGCTTCTCTCAAGTGCAGGCGAAAGAAATGTGGATTTCACTGGGGCAGGTTCAGAGGGCAGAGCGGAATGGTTTGGGTTTGGCCAGGAGTCAAGGCAGATGACACATCCAGTATTCCTCGGAGCTTTACCTCTGCATTGCTCTTAGTCACACTTCAGGCATCCCTTTATTTCCCGGAGCTCCCCCAGCCAGCCCAGCGACCTGCTCTGTAATTACCCAGCCAATGTCATGCAAACACTGCCCAGGCAGAATCTGGGGCAGGTCGGCGCAGGTTACCTGGTAATTATCTCCCCAATTACCGAGTAATTCCCAGATGAATTACCGGGTAATTGGATAGCATGACCAGCACTGGGCTGGAGACACGGCCTGTTCTTGTCTCCCTCAGGAGCCAGGCAGCTCTCCATGAGCTCACACAGCCAAAGGGAAGCACAGCTGACAAACCCAGCCCTGCTCAGGGACCACAGGCTCATTCCTCACTGGGAGTTCCACCCCATGACTGGCTGGTGCATTCCTAGAAGTGATAAAAATACGATAATAATAATGATTATTATTATTAATAATGGCAATGTGGCAGCAGTGACTCATGGCCTGCAGGAGCCTTACTGAGGGCTCACACTGAAGAAGTTCTCTCTGTGACAGATGAGCAATGCCATGGCTGATTCTCACAATTAAAAGGCAAATCTCATGGATATATGTCAGGAGAAGTTTTATAGATTTATAGTTGTGTTTTACAGACCAGCACTGGGCTGGAGACGCGGCCTGTTCTTGTCTCCCAGGCAGCTCTCCATGAGCTCACACAGCCAAAGGGAAGCACAGCTGACAAACCCAGCCCTGCTCAGGGACCACAGGCTCATTCCTCACTGGGAGTTCCACCCCATGATTGGCTGGTTCTCACCTGTGGTGGTTTTGCTGAATCAAATCCCTGTTTCAGGGGGCAGGAAAAGAGAGAAATCTCTTGCAAGGAATTTCTGTTCTTCTGCATTTCAGCAAGGACTCCTCTGTGAGACAGTTTGGGTGTCTGACACAAAGCCTGAGGTCCCTCGGGACATTTGGGGTAAAAAGGAATCAGGATTTTTTCTCTTCCTTTTGTCTCATAGTAATTCACACACTTGGGGGGTCTTCCTCCTTCATCCTGGGTTATCCAGCACTTCTGCAGGGCTACTAAAGATCTTTAGGAAACCTGGAATGTTTCAGTCCCTCCATCCTTCCAAGCCCTGCCACAGTTCCTGAGTGCTTTAAGAAGCCAGGCAGGTTCAATAAGGAGCATCTGCCCAGATGTGAGCTCATTTCCCCTGTCACAAGGCTCACTTTGGATCAGCCACCCCTTGGGTTGTTTGCAGTGCTCCTAAGCCAGGCTTAGCACATCTCTGCTCCCAGGATTGCTCCCAACATCTTCCCAAGGAGCTCTCATGGCTGGCTGTGGTTTGGCCCTGGGGCCATCACAGTTGGTTTTAATGTTCCTGTCTTTACAACAGAAGCTTCAGAAGGCAGGAGTCACCTCAGGGGAAGAATTTCTTTATCAGTCTGTGGGAAGGACAGGCACAAAAATGTTTAGCAGCTTTGAAAATGCATTTTTTTAAGATCAGACTCCCTTGCCTGGCAGCAGGGACTGAGGCTGTGAAGAAAGTTTTGTCTGTAGTGGGGTCTCAATAAGATCTTCAGGCCATATCAAAACCTTTGTTTTCAACAGCCCCCTTATCTGGGCACTGCAAATGCCTTGCCTTTCCTTTCCTTTCCTTTCCTTTCCTTTCCTTTCCTTTCCTTTCCTTTCCTTTCCTTTCCTTTCCTTTCCTTTCCTTTCCTTTCCTTTCCTTTCCTTTCCTTTCCTTTCCTTTCCTTTCCCTTCCCTTCCCTTCCCTTCCCTTCCCTTTTCCACAGTGATCTTTCCATACCTCCTGTCACACTGAAATTCTCCCCCATGGCAGGGAGAGAGCAGAGCTCTGCTGAGCCTGTGTCATGCCCTGTTGTGGATGGAGATCTGAAAAAGCTCCTCCTTTTTGCCCTGCGCTTTTCTCTGCCTTATTGAAGTTTCATCTTGGATAGGAACCAGCAAAATGTCCAAGGATGGTTAAAAAGGCAGAAACGGGTGCTTGGTCAGGTGGAGAGCCCTGGCTGGTTGATCTCACCCACATAAACAGGAATATTCAATTTAAAGCTCAGTTCCTGCAGGAATGTTCCTGTGCCTCAGACACTTCCAATCACGAATTGAGTGAGAGGGGATTCCCTTTGGGGAGCTGTGAACACCCCAAGTCCCTCAGCAGCTGTAAAACAGAGCCCTGGAAGGGGATTGGAATCCCCTGTGCTCTGGCCTGGCTTCTCCTCCCTCCTGTGATGGGCAATAAAGGAAATAAAGCTGTCACCCATCTCTGTGTCCCTGCTGAGGGGGAGCACTCCTGTGCCAATGAGCTGAAAACCAGGAATTCCCAGTGTCACACTGTGGGATTTGCAGGGGTCCCCAGGATGAAGTGAGAGATGAGTGAATCTGACTCCATGTTCTTAGAAGGCTAATTTATAATTTTATGTACTTATACTAAAACTATACTAAAGAACTGAGAAAGGATACAGACAGAAGGCTTAACAAGAATGATAATGGAAAACTGGTGTCTAGCCAGAGCCTCGACACAGCTGGACAGGGATTGGTTATTAAGTAAAAACAGTTCACATGAAACCAATCAAACAGTCACCTGTTGGATAAACAATCTCCAGACCACATTCCAAAGCAGCAAAACACAGGAGAAGCAAGCAGATAATTATTGTTTTCATTTCTCTCTGAGGCTTCTCAGCTTCCCAGGAGAAGAAATCCTGGCGAAGGGATTTTTCCAGAAAATATGACAGTGACATCATACCTTGACCCTCAGTGCCCCTCTGGGTTTCCAAGGAAAAATCACCTCCTCTCCTCCTCCATGGACTGGTCTGCTCTCCGTGGACCTCCGAAAACATTATTGGAAGGGTCTTTTTTATTGTTTTTTCTTAATTTATTCTTTTATTATTTTAACAACACCAACAACACTTATTATTATTATTATTATTATTATTATTATTATTATTATTATTATTATTACTATTATTATTATTATTGTTATTTCTCTAGCTTATCTGAAGCTAGAGAACTAATCTGAACTGCCAACCCAACGCTCTTTTCACAGCAAAGAGAAGAGAGCCCCATTCACTTTCTTTCAGACATTTTTATTCAGGATTATGCAATTTTTTTTTTTTTTTGCTTTCTTCTCCACGAGTGGCAGAACAAACCCCTCAGTGTTCTGTGATGGGCCCCCAGAGCTGCTGTACCTGTGACAGGATGAGTAATAGGTGCAGAGCTGCTCGTCCACGGCAAGCTCCTGTTCACTCTCTTTATTTATTCTGTCTTATCTTCCTCACATTTCATCACTTTCTTGTTATGTTTGCTCAGTTAAGTCATTAAGACCACTTTGTTTTTTCTCTTTCCATGTTTAGCCCTAGGAAAGCAGCTAAGCCTGTGTAATTGATTTAGCATTTAATTTCCCTAAAACCCCCTTTTTCCTGCCATCAGGCTGGGGCCCTGAGACATTCCCACTCCTGCCTGGATTGGGTGCTGTGAGAAGGTGTCACCACATTTCTCCTCATAGGGAAAAGCAAGGCACAATTCTTCCCAAGAATATTTCAGGGTTTCACATTCTCTGAACCTCAGAGAAAGGAAAAACAATTCTTATTTGCTGTGCCTGTGTTTGTGCAAAAGCAGAATGCAATATGGAGATTTTTTACCCAGAGTGATGGAGTTTTGTTTCCTTGGCCTGTCAGGGCCAGGTGTGTGTGTCAGGACTGTTGGGTGACAGTCACGAGATTTCACGAGATTCTGTGCAGTGTGTGCAGAGCTGAGTGCTTGGCAGATTCACTTTAGATGTAATGTAATATAGTGTAATATAGAATAGAATAATATAGTATAATAAAGTAATTAATTTGCCTTCTGATCAGGTGGAGTCGTCATCATTCTCTCCCCTCGTTGGGGGTGAAAATATCCATGATAAGAAGGAAATCTCTGAGCCAACTCACGGCTCTGAGAGGCGCTGGGGAGGTTTCCCCACCTCCATGCAGGTGCTCTGCTACCTGTAGGGGTATTCTGGGTTAAATCCCCATTTCAGTGGGCAGGAAAAGGGATAAATAATGTGTGAGGAACTTCTGCATTTCTGTTCTCACCCACGGTGATGTTGCTGAATCAAATCCCTGTTTTAGTGGCAGGAAAAGAGAGAAATCTCTTGTAAAGAATTTCTGTTCTTCTGCATTTCAGTTCTCACCTGTGGCAGCGTTGCTGAATCAAATCCCTGTTTCAGTGGCAGGAAAACAGAAATCTCTTGTAAGGAATTTCTGTTCTTCTGCATTTCAGTTCTCACCTGTGGAGGTGTGCAGAGCTGAGCTCTGCTGTTTCCACGTTATAAACCTGCATGGTAGGGAGCTAAAAAGACAAGAAGGGCAAGCAGGGATATCCAAATCCAAGTAATTTGGCTTTCAAAAAATTGCAGGAATATTAAGATTGGAGAAGAACTCCAAGATCCAGTGTTTGACTGAATCCCAGCTGAACCAGACCACCAAGTGCCACCTCCACGTGGGTTTTTTGAGCACTTCCAGGGCTGGTGACCCCAGCATTGCCTTGGCAGCCTGTGACAGTCCTGGCCACCCTTTCAGTGCCCCATTTCTCACCACCCTGGCTTGCACAGAGACACCACCACAGCTTCACCACAGCAAATCTCCACTCCACGTGGACATTGTCCCCTCTCCCGTGAGGTCTCCAGGCTCCAGGACCTGCTCAGCCCTTCTGGGTCCTTTCCTTTCAGGATCCTTTGCAGGAACCAGTCGAGCTCAGGCTCAGGTGGGTCCCTCACCTCCTGCCCCATGTCTTCACCACCCGAGGGAATGAAACCTTGGAATTTCCAAGGTGTTTGTGCTCATCTTGCATCACTGCAGTCCTCAAGTTCAATCACTTTGCAAACCTTTCTGATCTTCTACCCCCTGGTTTATTTACACAAGATTTGGGTCTTTGTTCTGCTGAACGGGTCAAGATTTTGGGTTCTCTTTCTGGACACAACAATCCCAGAATCCTAAAAAAGACCTTTAGGATCATCCAGTCCGACCGTTCCCCCAGCACTGCCAAGGCCAGCACTGACACAAGTGCCACCACTGACCCATGTCCCCAAAGGCCATCACTGACCCCCATCCCCAGGTGCCACCACTGACCCATGTCCCCAGGCGCCACCACTGACCTACATCCCCACATGCCACCACTGACCCATGTCATTAGGTGCCATCACTGACCCGTGTCCCCAGGCACCACCACTGACCTACATCCTCAAGTGCCACCACTGACCCATGTCCCCAGGTGCCACCACCGAACCATGTCCCCAAATGCCACCACTGACCCACATCCTGAAGTGCCACCACTGACCCACATCTCCAAGTGCCACCGCTGATCCGTGTCCCCAGGTGCCACCACTGACCTACATCCTCAAGTGCCATCACTGCCCCATGTCCCCAGGTGCCACCACTGACCTACATCCTCAAGTGCCATCACTGACCCATGTCCCCAGGTCCCAGCACTGAAACACATCCCCAGGTGCCACCATTGACCCACGTTCCCAGGTGCCACCATTTAACCATGTCCCCAAGTGCCACCACTGCCCTGTCCCCAGGTGCCACCACTCAGCCTTGTCCCCAGGTGCCACCACTGATACATGTCCTCAGTTGTCACCTCTGAACCACATGCCCAGGTGCCACCATTGACCCACATTGCCAGGTTCCACCACTGCCCTGTGCCCCCATGTGCCACCATTGACCCACATCCCCAAGTGCCATCACTGACCCACATCCCCAGGTGCCACCACTGACCCATGTCCCCAAGTGCCACCACTGACCCATGTGCCCAGGTGCCACCACTGACCCATGAGCCCAGGTGCCACCTCCACCTGGTTTTTAAGCCCCTCCAGGGCTGGGGACTGCCCTCACAGCCTGTTCCAGAGCTTGACAGCCCTTTCCATGAAGAAATGAGATTGCAGCTTTGAGGGTCCCAGGGCAGCTCCCAGGGCAGCTCCCAGGCTGGCACAGCGCGTCTGTGCCACCCAAACCAGGCTGACCGAAGCCAGATCCCAACCTGCCTGGGAATTCCTGTCATCCCTGAGACCCCACCTGGCTCCAGGAGCTGAGAGAGCCCTGCCCTGTCCCCCAGAGCCTCCTCAGACAGAGGGGCTTTGTTGGAAATGGATTTAAATGGATTTTAAAGAGGATGATATTTGAAAAAAAGAGCCCAGATGAACAAAGCAATCCCAGCTGAGCTTATTTCACATGATGGAATTAAATAGTGGGGATTTTACACTCTAATTGGGGTTTAAATCCTGGTTCTGAGCAGCTGCTGAGCTCTAGAAAGCGGCAGGAGGAGGTGCTGAGGCACAGCCCTGCCACGAGCTGAGCCCCCAGCCCTGAATGGGCACATTCACAGCCCAGAGTTTCTATCTGAACAAGGAATTTGCTGACTGCTAATCTCTGCTGATTAATGATGTTTTCACAAAGCCACTACAGAAGGTTTGCTGGTCTTGTCTAGAGAACCAGACTTTGGCCAAGTAAAGCCCTTTATCCAAAAATGTATTTGTCTAGAAAGCGCCATTATTATTCTTAGGAATGCCAGGTATGGATGCCCGTGTTTCTTGTTCTTGTTAAATGCAAGTTGTTCTATAGATAAGGAGGTGAAAGAGTACAAGATAGGCGAGGTTTGTCAGGACAGATAAAATATTCAATTAGACCAAAAGCAGCAGGAGAAAATTCAGACAAACTTTGAGACACGGAAGCAGACGTGAAAGAAGCCTGGGTGTCCAAGAGCTGACAAGTTTTTTTCTGCCCATTTGTCACAGGAAAGATATCCCCCCTCCCCAAAAATAATAATAATAAAAAATCTTGCTCTTCTTTGTTTAATTCCCATTGAAAGGGGATTAAGGCAGGGAGGAACAAGGCAGACTTGTTCCACATCCACAGTGTGGGTTCCTTGCTGCTTTCTGAATCAGATAACTCTGCTTAACGGCAACCTTTAGCTTTTATCAACGTCAAAGCCAAATCTCTGGTGCTAAAATTATTCCAACTTTCATCTGGGTGTTTGCTGTGGAGCAGAGCTCTGGAGTGATCCAGTTACTGGGACAAGGGTCCCTCTGAACATGTGGGTAAGAAGATCTGCCTCTCATACCTTGGAGTGGAACAGGATTCCTGACAGTTTGACATCCAAATCCCAGCAGGAAGGAGAACATTTCTGGCAGTGTTGAAATCTGGCACCTTTCTCCAGAGAACATCATCTCACTCCCAATAATCATCAAGTCCTTATGAATAACAAATGATTTCCTAGAAATCAAGACAGAGGAGGGAATGCCAGTCAGTATTGCATCAGGGTGAATTATTTGGCTGCAGAGCTCAGGAGGAACAGCCAGGCCAGTTCCCAATAACCATGAGAGATGATCAAAGTGCTCTGCTCCCACAGATGCAGATGGAACAGATTGTTCCCTCCAACTGCTGCTCTGCCAGCAGCTCCGGCCCCGAGCTGAGCTCTGCAAGGCTCAGCCTGGAGCAAAGGAGGCTCAGGGGGCCCTGGTGGCTCTGCACAGCTCCTGCCAGGAGGGCACAGCCGGGGGGGTCGGGCTGTGCTCCAGGGAACAGGGACAGGAGCAGAGGGAACGGCCTCAGGCTGGGCCAGGGCAGGCTCAGGGTGGGCACAGCAGGAATTTGCCCATGGAAAGGGGGCTCAGGCCTTGGCAGGGGCTGCCCAGGGAGCTTTGCAGTGCCCATCCCTGCGGGTGCCCCAGCAATCCCTGGAGGTGGCACTCAGAGCTCTGGGCTGGGGACAAGGTGGGATCAGCTGGGACTCGATGTCCTTGGAGCTCTTTGCCCACCTCATCTCTGGCATCCTGAACACCAGAACCCCAAAGGCTTTTCCCACAAGGGAATATCCATCCAATGCAAGCCCCAGCAGCAGAGGTGGCCCTGCCCCAGCCCCTTCTGGCAGGGAACATTTCCTGTTCCCCCACAGCTCCAAACCCCTCACACCAACAGAAAAGGAGCCCTGAAAGTCCTTAAAATCCCATTTTTCTATACTGGGGGAAAATTTCTGCATGTAAAGGGTGGTCAGGGCTTGGCAGGGGCTGCCCAGGGAGGTTTGGAGTGCCCATCCCTGCAGGTGCCCAAGGAATTTCTGAATGTGGCACTCAGAGCTCTGGGCTGGGTGAAGAATTGTTGTTTAGTCACAGATTGAGGAAATGTTGTGCCATGGGAGGCTCAGTTTGGATATTATGAACAATTCATTCACAGAAAAGGGCTGTAAAACATTGGGATGGTCTTTCCAGGGAAATGTGGAGTCCCCATCCCTGGGAGTGTTCAAAAAAATCTGTGGATGTGGCACTTGCAGACATGGTGACCACGGTGCTGGTGGTTGGACTTGGTGACCTTTAAGGTCTTTTCCAACCTTGACAATTCTGGAGTTTCTGATCCCCTGCAGTTGCAGTAGATGCATCCTTCACTTTCAGGTTCTCAGGGTTATATCTGAGTGCTGAAGGAACCAACAAACCCAGGGGAGAGCAAAAGAATCCAGCAAATCCTCAATGGGAGTGGGGGCAGCTCCATGTTGGAGAAACAACAAAATCCAGTCCTAAAGAGCTTAAAAAACTCTTTCCTGTCTCCAAATTTTATTGGGGGACACTGTGAAAGTACCCCTTATAAATCATATTTCATGTATCCCCTGAACTAAGCACAGATAACAGGTACCCAAGGAAAACACAGACATGATTTTGGAAATGCCTGACAAAATTTGCTCCTCGTGGGTTTTGGCCCTGCTTTCTCAGTCACTTTAGTTTCATCTGTCACAGGAAGATCCATCTGTAAAGCTCATTAGAATCAAAATAACATGAGACAGATGAGGCCAGAAAAACTGTTTTTCTGCCTCCTCAGAATATTTTTTAGTTTTTAAATGCAGTGTGGGTTTTTTTAAAGCAAATTTGCTTAATCGACAACAAAAGAGGATGGAGCCGAAGATGCCAGAGCTGTTTCTGGGTTGGGATGGTCTGATCCTGTCCTGGCTGAGCCCAGCGCTGACAGAATGTCCAAAAATGACCTGAGAGGTCACTCATGGCCACCTGGGGCTGAGCTGAGCTGAACCTTCAAGTGTGGATGGCCAAAAGTGACCCAGGAGGGTCCCCATGGCCACACAGGGCTGGGCTGGGCAGGACCTGTGGGTGTGGGTGGCCAAAAGCTGTTAGAACTCAGGATGCAGAGAATTTGGGACTTTCTGTGCTGCCAGGCACTGACCCCCAGGAGAACACTGCACTGACCTGAGACTGTGGAGAGGCTTCCAGAATGGGATGACAGAGCTGGGATTGTGGGTGTGGAGTTTGGATAGAAGTGTGCAATACCACAGTGTGGGAAACTCAGAGTCTGGGGTTTTAGAATGCAGTAATAGATATAAGGCAAGATGGAGGTTTTAGGGTGGGAGCTTCTCCTTCCCTTCTCCTTCTCCTTCTCCTTCTCCTTCTCCTTCTCCTTCTCCTTCTCCTTCTCCTTCTCCTTCTCCTTCTCCTTCTCCTTCTCCTTCTCCTTCTCCTTCTCCTTCTCCTTCTCCTTCTCCTTCTCCTCCATGGATTTGGGTGGTTTTGTGTAATTGGACAAAAAGGCCCCATTGTGGGCCACAGGTGGTTGGTTGTTGGGTTAAAAGTGAAAATAATTCAGGTGTCATTTCTTAATTGGAGAGTTTATCCTTAAAAGGCCTTGTAGAGAGAGATGGGGCTCCATTTTTAGTGTATTAGAGTGAAGTGCTGCAGAACTCAGGGTTTGTGAGTTTGAGGCCTGGAACTCCCAAAAAGAGCAGACATGCTGCCAGAACGGGAGGAATTGGACACTGTCCCCTAAGGGGCAGCATGCTGAGCACAGAGGCCCTGACTCTGAGGCAGAGGAAGGTGGAGGGAATGCTGGAGAGGATGGAAAGCTGCCTTTGGAGGAGTGGAAAAGGCCTTCCTTCAGTCTCGACTGAGTTTCAGTGCCCTGGGCCTCTGATCTGAGCCACAAGGACAGATCTGTTTTGGGGGACATGAACGGTTTCGCCCCTTCTTCTCAGCCCAGGAAGGTGTGAAAAGGAATCTTCAAGCATTTTTCTTCAAAAATCATATTCCCATTCCCTCTCTCCACTCCTGTGTGGGAAAATAACCCAGTAAAACCATGAAAAATCTACACTTGAATTTAGAGTTAAGGTTGCAAATGTTTCTAGGGGAGGCAAAGATATCTCAGAGGAAATAATTCCTGGAAAGTCACGGTCTGTTCATAGAATCATGGAATGGTTTGGGTGGGAAGGGACCTTTAATCCCACCCAGTGCCACCCCTACCATGGCAGGGACAGCTCCCACTGTGCCAGGGGCTCCAGCCTGGCCTTGAGCACTGCCAGGGCTCCAGGGGCAGCCACAGCTGCTCTGGGTGGAATTTTACCCATTTGCCCATTTTTTGTCAGTGATATATTTTGAGGTTTCATTTTAGAATTACTTTTTTCCTCTAGGGGTATTCCATAATCCTGATAGTGTGGGTCAGTTCATCAAACCACAGCAGAATAAAGTGACCTCCAGCCCCAAATTCTTGCAGAATGTTGCTCCTACAACCTCAATTTGCTCATTTAAAGTCAGTCCAGTACTCCAGGCACTCAGAGCCAGTGGATGGAGACACAAAGTCTCAAGATAATCAACCTGGGATCATTCTTGGTTCCTATTCTGGGTTCAAAGCAAACTGAGCAGCACCTTTGAGGTACCACACAAAGCCTTTGAACTTTGCAGCGAGGGAAAAGATTTTCAACTCCTTCCCTCATTTTAAATCCTATTTATCAGGTCTCAGCAGAGATTACTTATCTGAGGGCCCAGTGGAAACAAAGGAAGCTCACCACAGTTCCCCATGCCCAGGTCATGGCCAGTAGGGAATGGGTCCATTCCCATCAGCCCCAGCCAAGCCTTGGAAAGCCATGGAAAGTTCTGGACACAGGATGTGGTTTAATGGCAATGAGAGCTTTCCTTGGGATCACATAATCCCAGAATGGTTTGGGTTGGAAGGGATCTCAAAGCCCATCCCATCCCAGCCCTGCCATGGCAGGGACAGCTCCCACTGTGCCAGGTGCTCCCAGCCCCAGTGTCCAGCCTGGCCCAGGACACTCCCAGGGATCCCCCTCACATCCACAAGAGTGGACTGCTACCAGCTCACTGGTGTTCCACAGAACCCTCTGAAGACAAACCAGAGCCTATCTGGGGCACTGTCAGACTGTGAGTTCCTTTGCAGGAGTCATTTCAAATGTTGGAGATGAGCCACTGGCTCTTGTACCAAATCCACAACTGGGAGACTCAGCGGCAGCAAACACAGTGACCTCCACGGTGTTTTCAGATATCCCTGGCCCTAAAGCCTCAAAGGGAATTTGCCTTCAGTTGGTATCTAGATGCTGCTGAGGTTTTAAAAATGTGCCTTCTCCATCAGTGGCTGAGATATTTCTCTCCAGGAAGGGTAGAAGACGTTGGACCTGCAGGGAACAGAGCAGGGGGACACAGAGCAGCTGTGGCTGCCCCTGGATCCCTGGAATTGCCCAAGACCAGGCTGGACAGGGCTTGGATCACCCTGGGACAGTGGGAGGTGTCCCTGCCCATGGCAGGAGCGGGATTGAATGATCTTTAATGTTCCTTCCAACCCAAACCATTCTGGGATTCTGGAATTCCATGGATTTGTGATGGTGCACCCAGCCTGGTGTGGCAGACATGAATTATTGAAATACTTTGCACAGTATTTCCCAGTGAAATAATTTAATATTTCATCCCCAATGCCATTTTATGGACACAGAACTGAGCTCCACTTGTCCCTGAAGGTGAGGAAAGGGTTGAACAAGCAGAGCCTGGGACTGGCAGCCCATCAAGGGACACAGATGGAGATCTCAGTGTGATCTGGGCACCACTAGCGCTCAGGGTCCTGGGGCTCAGGATGCAGAGCCCTCAGCAGAGCAGAGCCCTCAGCACCCTCCTGGGTGAGGAGGGAACAACAACAACGCCTTTTTTCCAGTGAAAATGAAGGGAAGGAGAGAGCCAAAGGGCACGGGCTGTTATCAGGGTGGGAACGCCGGGCAGAGCAGCCACAGCTGTGGTGCCAAGGAGCACAATCTTATCTGTGGGGAACAGGAGCTCAGCCCCTCCTGCTGGGTGAAGCCACCCCACGGGGTGTTCCCCACATTCCTGCTCCTCTTCCTCACCGTAGGTGTGTGCAGGGCACACAGAAACCCCAAGGCAGGCTGCCTCTTGTGGTATTTTCTGAGTCCCCCGTCATTGGAAGGAATGATGAATCTGGAAGGATCTTGGAAGGATAATTTATTATTTTGTCTTGGAAGGATAATTTATTATTTTATGATACTATATTATATTAAAGAATGCTATACTTAACTATACTAAAGGATACAGACAGGATACTTACAGAAGGCTAAAAGATAATAACGAAACTTGTGACTCTCTCCAGAGTCCTGACACAGCTTGGCACTGATTGATCATTAAGTCAAAGCAATTCACATGAAACCAATGAAACAATCAGCTGTGGGTAAACAATGTCCAAACACATTCCAAAGCAGCAAAACACAGGAGAAGCAAATCAGATAATAATTGTTTTCATTTTTCTCTGAGGCTTCTCAGCTTCCCAGGAGAAAATCCTAGGCAAAGGGATTTTTCAGAAAATATGACAGTGACAGTCCCTGTCCCACGGGATGGTGATACCTTCATTGCTAAACTCTCAAATGTCCCCAGAAGTGAGGTCTGGGCATCTTCAGAACCCTGTGCCACCCATGGGGAGTCAGGGATTCACAGCAGCTGCAGGTTCCCATCACTGGGGGTTGTTCCAGGTGTTCCTGCACAAGGATGTGCTGGGCTCTGGTGCAGGTGTCACCCTGTAGATCCTGGTGACACATCCAGCACTGCACCTGCCATCACTGGGGGTGTTGGGCACTCACACCCTGGCAGCCTGGCATGGGGAAAGCTTTGTCCCAGCAAACGGAGCAGGTGACAAAGTTGTCACCAAGCACAAGTCCCTGGGTCAGGACTTGGCTTGGATCCCTCTGTGCAGTGTGGGGGGCTGTGTTCCCTACCAGAGGCATTTCTGCCAATATTCTGTGAGCAGAGCCTCCCACAGGCACGGGAGGATCCAAGGCAGAGATATTCTGTGCTGAATCCTCACAGGCTGAGCCATTGGCTTGGTAACATTTCACACTTTTAACCCTCATTCCTTGCTCCCATCAAACAGGCAGAAGGGAAAAGGTTCCTGCTGGCTTCAAACAGCACTGGGTGTCTGTCAGAGCTCTGTGGCTGCTCAGGAGGGGTTTGAGCCACTGTAGGGTCCTGATTTCAGTGTGATCCTGATTTCAATGGGATACTGATTTCAGTGGTATCCTGATTTCAGTGGGATCCTGCCTTTCAGAGGGATCCTTCCTTTCCAATGGGATCCTGCCTTTTAGTGGGATTCTGCATTTCCAGTGAGATCCTCCCTTTCCAGTGGGATCCTGATTTCACTGGGATCCTGCCTTTACATGGGATCCTTCCTTCCAGTGTGGGATCTTGCCTTTCCAATGGGATCCTGCCTTCAGTGGGATCCTGATTTCAATGGGATCCTGCCTTCCTTTCAGTGCAGGGATCCCCTCACACTGGGAGGTTGCAGCAGCCAAATCTCAGGAATCATGGAATCATAGAATGTCCTGGGCTGGAAGGACCCACAGGATCATCTAATGTAGCCCCAAACCCTGCCCAGACCCCCCAACAACCCCACCCTGGGCTGCCCAAATTTCTCCCCCATCCTTCATCTCCCCCATCCCTCACTCTCACAGAACCATGGAATGTGCTGAGCTGGAAGGGACCCACAGGGATGATCAATGCCAAAGCCAAAGCCTGCCCAGAGCCCCCAGCAAGCCCAGCCTGGGCACCCCTGGAGCTCTGGCAGCCTCGGGGCCGTGCCCATTGCCTGGGCAGCCTGGTCAGTGCCAGCACCCTCTGGGGGAAGAACCTTGCCCTGATCTGCAGCCTGAGACTGATGCCTCAGGTTTAGCTTTTCTATTTTTCAGATTCTGCTTTAGTGTGTGGGTCAGGGATTCACATTAGGGATGGTGAGCTCTGTGCACAGAGCAGGGAGACAAAACAATTCCTGCTCCAGCTGGGGACCAAGGACAAATGATCCAAATCTCAGGCCCAAGAGCACCAACAACATGAGCTGAAGAGAGAAAAACAAGCAGGATGGGACTGCATGGGCTGGAGCTGTAATTGGACAATTAACCCCAATATGCAAATGGAGCAGAACTGATCAAAGTGAGAGACCCCATGCCCAGTCGTGCATTTTGGGACCATTTTGGTTCACCTTGGGTGCAGCCCTGGCTGGGCTCTTGTGCTGCCCAAGGTGGATCCACTGAGGACTTTTAATAAATCCCTGCTTTGTTCCTTAACTCCATCCAGTCTCTGCTCTAGGTCAGCCTACACAAAGCATTGAGCTGCCCTGGCCCAGCTCCAGCCGTGCCCTGGCTGCTGTCCCTGTCCCAGGGAGCATCAGCCCCTGCTCATGTGAAAGTTCCATGTTCATACATGTTCAACCTCATATCCAGGTGGTGTAAATGGTTATTTGTAACATCCTTAAAAACAACATTTTGTCTATGTTTTCTTCAGCAGTATTTATGTATTTAAATGACTCTGGAAGCTAAATGCAATTTGCATCTCAAAAACAACATTCAGCGTGCCTGTGCTTCAGGAGAAGCCTTGGAAAACAAGGAGTTGCATCTACAGGCAGGGCTCTCTTTGGAAAGGTATTTTCAAGTGTTTTTTGCCTTCCCTGGGCTCTGTGGGAGTTGAGGCAGCAGACTTCAGTCCCTTCTCTCCTGATGGCAAATCAGTTGCCTTCAGCACTGTTGGCTTTGGATTTTCAGATACCAGTTGGAGGTGCCATCTGACACGAGCTCACTTTTGAATAGTTGGGTATTTTTAGTCCCTCACTCGCACGTGTGGCATCCAAAATGGTGCTGGGAGCTGCTCAGAGCATTCTCTGAGGAGCACAGGGGCACAGTCCTGCCCGGGCAGGTGCTGCATCACTCGAGGGGCTCAGTGAGACACCTGGTCCTGTGTCTGCTCCTCACAGGAGGGCAGCACGGGGTGGGACAGGCCAGCAGCAGAATCCCAGATTCCCTCCAGAATCCAGGGAAATCAGGGGAAGTTCCCCCCCAGAATCAAGGGAAATCAGGGGAAATTCCCCCCCAGAATCAAGGGAAAGGAAGGGAAATGAAGGGAAATGAAGGGAAATCAAGGGAAATTCCCTTCAAGAATCAAGGGAAATGAAGGGAAATGAAGGGAAATGAAGGGAAATGAAGGGAAATGAAGGGAAATCAAGGGAAATGAAGGGAAATCAAGGGAAATTCCCTCCAAGAATCGAGGGAAATCAAGGGAAATGAAGGGAAATCAAGGGAAATTTCTCCCCAGAATCAAGGGAAATGAAGGGAAACCAAAGGAAATTTCCCCCCAGAATCAAGGGAAATCAAAGGAAATTCAGGAAAATCAAGGGAAATTTCCCCTCAGAATTAAGGGAAATCTGGGGAAATTCCCCCCCAGAATCAAGGAAAGGGAACAAGCTTGGAGCAGGGACAGGACAGGGTGGGCTGGGTGAAGCTCCCTGTGGAGGGCACACCAGGAATTCAGGACATCCCTAAGTGTGCACAGAGCTTTCCTCTGACAGACAGGGCTCCTCTGGGGGTGCAGAGGGTGAATAAATATGAATTAATTTATTTTCTCCTTGACATCTCTCACCCCGAGTGTTCCCTCTGCCTGCACCCGGCCAAGGCTGGGACAGGGGACAGAGTTCAGCCTTTATGGCTCCAGCTTTGATCTTCCAGATACTTTCTTTGAACCTCCTTTCCAGAAGAGAGTTTACAGCTGCCCTGAGCAGCTCCTGTCTCTCTGTGATCCTGGAGGATTTGGCTCCTGAGTCCTCTGGGCTTGGCCAAAGGTTTCCTTTATGGCCCGACCTTTGAGCTCCCTTTCAGGATGGAATTCCCTCACTGAGCCACTCAGCTGTTCCCAGGGCTGGCTCCTGCCAAACCCAGCCTGGGATTCATTTCTGCAGAGGCCCAGGGTGAGCCCAAACCCAAAAGGAGATTTTGCTCACCCCAAGGTCATTGGCTGGTGCCAGACTCACCACGCTGGCCCTGGCACAAGCGGCTGGAGAGAAAAGGGGCAGAGATGGTGCTCAGACCACCAGAGAGGATTGTAGAGTGTTGATAGGAATAAATATCTGCCCAAATGTGGAAGTTTGCAGGCAGCCCCAACATGGGAAGAGACGAGAATCTTGATTCCATGTTTCAGAAGGCTGATTTATTATTTTATATATTATATTAAAAGAAAATGATATACTAAAACTATACTAAAAAATAGAAGAAAGGATTTCATCAGAAGGCTTGAACAGAATAGAAAAGGAATGATAATAAAATCTTGTGACTGAACAGAGAGTCCGAGCCAGCAGACTGTGATTGGCCATTAATTAAAAACAACCACATGAGACCAATCACAGATGCACCTGTTGCATTCCACAGCAGCAGATAACCATTGTTTACATTTTGTTCCTGAGGCCTTTCAGCTTCTTGAGAGACAAATCCTGGCAAAGGGATTTTTCAGAAAATATCATGGCTACACCCAAAAACAATCTGAGCTGGAGAACAGGGCACGAGGGAGGGTTTCTCTGAGGGACAGACATTTGTGGGCCAGCAGAGCTGATAGGAACATGGACATCCAGGAGTGGCAGAGCGAGGTGTGGGCAGAGTGTGAACAGCTCCAACCCCACCTGGGCTCTGGGCAGAAGGGGGAATGCTTGGGACAGGGACAGGGGTGACAGGGACAGGGTGGCAGGGCAGGGACAGCACCTGGCAGTCCAGGAGAGTTCCACTGCCTCGGCACCAGATGCTCTGAAATTAGAAAAGGGAAACAGCTCTTCATGACAAAAATGTTAATAATTCTCTGGAAATGAAGACACTTTGAGTAGTGCCTAAAATAATGATTTTATTTCACTGCAGGCTCAGGACTTGTGGCCAGTGCCTGAACCATGACAGGAATGTCCTGGATCTGGCACACTCAGTGGTCTTGATGAGCACAGGCAGAGCCTCCTGACTCCGAGAGGTGCTTTCCATCCCTCATTTCTGTGCCTCTGTGATGGAATGAGACAGGAGGCATTAAAAAGGGGAAAAGTTTTCCCATTACATCAATGAAAACTCTGACCCCAGTGGGAGAGGGGCCCTGGAATCCATCCTGACTTTACAGCAGCTGAAATTCCTCTCCTGCACCCAGCCCAGCTGAGAGCTGACAGCCCTTGGAGCCCCTGTCTGGGAGAGCAGGGGCTGCTCTGCCCTCAGCTCCACCAGTTCCCAGAGCTTCTTGAACACTTCCCATTAAAATAAAAACCCCTGTGTGAAGAGCCTTTCATTTCTCCCCCTTCTTCTGCCATATAATTAATATTTCTAATTTATACATATATTTATAATTTATACATTTGTTTCCTTTGTGACTCACTTTATTGTAGGAATATTCATATATTCAATTTTTGACTATATATTCAAATATCTATATATCTATATTATATATAGATATTCAATGTATTCAACTTTTGTCCATGTGCAGAGAAACCAAATGATCTAAACAGTAAAAGTGTTTTAGCTTTTTTAAAATGAACTAACATTCATGAGGGAATTTACTTTGCTGTCCAAAGCACAGGAATCAAAGATAATATAGATTCTTCAGGTTTGATTTCATTTAATGATTGTAAGAATAGAAAACTTCGCATCTTCTCAAGTAAGTCCTTTTGTCTTTACAGCTTTTTCTGCCAGGTCTCCTCTGTCCTGCCTTAGCAAGAGGAAGGAGTTTGCACAAGAGTGAATTCTTCATCAGCTGGAACCTGGAAACCAAATTCTTCCACTCACTGTTCCTTGCTGTCCCTCAAGTGTCCACCTGGCCCCTGCCCTTGCTCCCAGCAGAGCCTCAAACTTCCCCAAACATCACAAAATAGTTTCAGCCCCCAAAAATTGCCACACCACCGATTCTGAGAGGCTGACACCAGGCTTGCAGTGCAGGGACTGTGGTTCATGGGAATGGGGGATAATTCCAATGGGAAGGGAATTAGGGTGTCTCCAGCCCCATGTGCTGCTCAGGTGTCACACCCCATCCTCCTCCCTCTGTCTCTGGCCACCTCTGTGCTCAGGGATCTCCTGGCACAGGAATATTTCTCTTGGAAAAGGGGAGCCAACATGTTTGCAGTGCCCTGGCAGATGATCAACCCCTCTGGTAGCCTTCCACTCTGTTCTCCAGGATTTGGCCCTTCCTTCTCAATTTTTTCCATCTTTCAGGTGATTCTCACCTGGTGTCAGCCCTTGGCAGTCCCAGTGGACTGTCCCATCCTTGTCCTGGTGTCCTTGTTCCCAGGACAAAATACAGCTGAAGGAACCATGGCAAAGGCATGGAAATACAGCTGCTGGGGCCACCGCCTTTGGTGGCATCTGCTCAAGGACCCTCCACCCCAAAACCACCTCCCCACAGCCCCCAGAGGGTGAATCCCACCCCCTCCCTGCCCTTCCGAGGGGAGCTCGGGCACGGCAGAGCCGAGCTGTTCCATGAGAGGGCAGTGTGGGATGAAAGCAAAGAGTCCCTGGAACCTGCAGAGGGGGAACGTCCCAGAAATGTGGATAGGGATGGGCTCAGTCCTGCTCATGGGGACTGCACACATCCAGAATTTGCAGGAGATGAGATCCTCTCTCCTTTTCTTTTTTAAAGTCTGGAATGGAGCTGGAAATCTCTTTGGAAAACTGGGGAAGAAAGGAAGGTAAAGAAAGGAGGTGACTATCCATGAAATTCCATGAATGCTTTTGTCCAGAGTGGGTTCTGGAGGGTTCTGGCTTCTCTTTAGAAATTCTCCATCTCTCCAAGGTGCCTGAGCTTTGTGCTGCCAGAGATGGATCAGAGGGGACTCTCTGCTCACTCTCTTTTTCCAAATCTCACTGAGGTTCCTGGGACATCATCCCAGCTCCAGGAGACACTTGGATCCACCAGCTGCTGGGAGCTGGAGCTGCCAAGGAAAATCTGGGGAGTCTTGTGCCTCTGAGACAGAAAAGAGCACCCAGCTGGCCTTCTCTCTCTGTGGGGCTCCCAGGAGGGTCACAAGGCTTCCCACAGCGTCTCTCCCACAAACATTGTCCACTCTAGAGATGAGCCACAACTCCAGATGTTGCTCCTTGAGAAGGTCACATCTCAAGCAGCAGCTGCCCCCGGCACAGCTGGGGCTCATTCCAGGTTCCTCTGCTTTGTCTCCTTTACCAAGAGGCCATGAGACCTGTCCTTGTGGCTGAAGAATCCCCAGGACCTGTCCCTATCACTAAAGAAGTCCCAGGACATGTTCCTTGTGGCTGAAGAAGCTACATGCTGTCCCACTATGGTGAGAGAAGATCCCAGATGAAGGAGGGGAAGGGATTCTGTCCCTCCTGGCTTCATCTTTTCTCTGAATGTGCAAAAAAAGAGGATTTTCCTCTCTTCTGCCACCTTTCTCTGGAAAGGGGAGGTACCATCTCCTGTGGGAGAAGGGACCTCCCTCCTCCCTCCCCACTCATTGCAGAGCCACAGACACTGTCCCCTGAGCCATTAACAGCCACAAGAGGGGCACAGGGACACAAGGACATCTCTGCTGCCCCTGCTGTGGCCCCATGATTTTGGAGACCCTTCCTGCTTCTGCTGTGTCTCAGGTGACTTCAGCTGATGCCTCAAGTTCCCTGTCTGATAAAAATAACATTTTTATTATCTCCCACCTTAAAACAGCCCTGAGTCCTGGGAGGAAGTGGTACAGGAGGGGCAGGTGCCATCCCTGAGCCCACAGAGCTTCCCATTTCATCACCCAGCCTGGAAATAAACCCATGGGGCTGGGATGCCTTTGGAAATGTCTCTGGAAGCCTCTGCTGACCATGGCCTGCCCATCCATCCATCCATCCATCCATCCATCCATCCATCCATCCACCATCCCCCATCCATCCATCCATCCATCCATCCATCCATCCATCCATCCATCCATCCATCCATCCATCATCCATCCATCCATCATCCATCCATCCACAGGATCTTTGCTCTGCCCCAGTGCCCTGTTGGGAGCTGTCTCTGCCAATGCTAAGCATGGTCAGGGGTTGGTTTCTCGTGCCAAGGTTCTCCCACATCACCAAACACTTTTTTTTTCAGTGATTGTGCTGACCCAGTCACCCAGCAATGCTGGAGGGATCCCAAGTCTATTGAGATCTGGCTCTCTGGAACTGCAGCCAGCATCAGTTGTTTCAGATCAACACTTCTGGGGTTGGTCTTTGATATATTTATTTTTCAACTAACTCTGAGGCACTTTCCAGTGCCATCTCCCATCTCAGGAGGCTCCGCTGCCAGCAACCCCCAAATCTTGGGTTTTTTGATTGGGATGGTTGGTGATGCACTGGAGCAGATGAGTGTGTAATTAAAATTTCCAGCAGCTGGAGGTTAAAATCCAAGTTAGGAAACACTGGAAGGGAGTGAACAATGAGGCTGATCAACCACTGCCAGAAATCCTTTGCTTTAGCACTCAAACACAGGACCATGGACTGTCCCAGGTGCTCCCACATCTCCTGGCTGAGCAGGACTATTTTGTGGAAACATCTCCTAATCCTTCATTCACATTAGAAATCCTTTCCCAGTGCTGCCCACAGGATCCTCTGCTGTCACACATAACCAAGGATGATGAGCACACCAAATTTGCCAGCACCCAAACTCCACATTGGCAGCAAACCCCAACCACAGCCAGGCCCACAGCACCTTAACTGCCCTGTATGCCAAGCTGAGGGCTGGAGGAGGCTGAGATTTTTGCAGGAAAGGATGGAAAATGTCCACAGCTGGCTGAGGGATGGTTACAGCCACAGCCACAGAGCCAGCAGGGCCAGTGTGTTCATGGGGCACTGGAATTTACCTCCAGGATAGGGAACCAGGACAGCCTGGGGCATGGGGTCCTTGTGGAGCCACCCATGGCAGCTGTAACTGAGGGACTCCAAAACAATTTTCATTTTCCCCGTGGTTGGTAAAGCAGGGAGCCAGCAGTGAGTCTGGAGTTCCTGTGAACTTTGGTGCTGAGCTCCTCAAAGCTTTTGATCTCTTGTAGCTGGGCTTTCCCTTGGGATCTGAGCTTGGGATCTTGGAGCCACAGAACATCCTGAGCAGGAAGGGACCCACAGGATCATCTAATGCAGCCCCAAACCCTGCCCAGACCCCCCAACAACCCCACCCTGGCCATCCCTGCAGCGCTGCCCAAATTTCTCCCCCATCCTTCATCTCCCCCATCCCTCACTCTCACAGAACCATGGAATGTGCTGAGCTGGAAGGGACCCACGGGGATGATCAATGCCAAAGCCAAAGCCTGCCCAGAGCCCCCAGCAAGCCCAGCCTGGGCATCCCTGGAGCTCTGGCAGCCTCGGGGCCGTGCCCATTGCCTGGGCAGCCTGGGCAGTGCCAGCACCTCTGGGGGAAGAGCCTTGCCCTGATCTGCAGCCTGAGCTGCCCTGGCCCAGCTCCAGCCGTGCCCTGGCTGCTGTCCCTGTCCCAGAGCAGGGATGGGAGCTGCCCCTGGGGAGGAGCTGCAGATCCCTGAGCTCTGTCCTCAGTGTGCCCTGCTCCAGCTGCACACACAAGAGCCCTCAGCTTCTCCAGAGCCTTCCCCATTCTTGTGTCCCTCCAGCTCAGTTGCCTCTCAGGCTTCAGTTTCCCTTTCCCTGGGGCAGTTCTGTGCAGAAATGGGAGGCCCAGGGTCGTGCCTGGGTCTCTCCCTGCTCTCCGGTTTGTTTGCAGCCATGACTCAGAGCTCAGGGCCCTGCTCATCTCTCATAAAGCCAGGTGACTTCATCATACCTTCCCTGTGAACTCATGCTGCTGCACCTTCCCTCCTGGCTACCCCAGCCAGCATTCCTGGGCACTAACGCCCATTCCAGCAGCCTCCTGGCACAGCCACCCCTCTCAGGCTGCTGAGAGGAGCCACTGGGCGCTACTGGGGTAGCACGTGTGTGCTCAGAGCTGCCCCTGTGCAGGGAGGTGCCTCTGCCTGCTCTCTGCAGGAGTTTTCTCCCTCTAAGAGATCCCAAGCTGCTCCTGAGGAGCTCTGCTTGCAGAGGAAGCTCCCTCCTGAATCAGCTGCCTCTGTCTCACCAAAATTTTCCTTGGCAGCTCAGCAAGAGGTGCCTGAAGGAGTTGGTGCAGCCTGGCAAAGGTGCAGCCTGCCCTGGTAGGAGTGACAGGGTGTGATGGTGTTCACAGGTGTCCCAGGACGAGGGGAGAGATGAGAATGTTGACTCCATGTTTCAGAAGGTCGATTTATTATTTTATGGTACATATTATATTAAAACTATACTAAAGGAATAGAAGAAAGGATTTCATCAGAAGGCTAGCAAGGAATAGAAAGGAATGGAATGATAATAAAATCTTTTGACCGACCAGAGTCCAAGACAGCAGGACTGTGATTGGCCATTAATTAGAAACAACCACACGAGACCAATCAAAGTTGCCAGACTCACCACGTTGGCCCTGGCACAAGCGGCTGGAGGGAAAAGGGACAGGGAGGGTGCTCAGACCACCAGAGAGGTTTGTAGAGAATTGATAAGAATAAATATCTGCCCAAATGTGGAAGTTTGCAGGCAGCCCCGACATGGGAAGAGATGAGAATCTTGACTCCATGTTTCAGAAGGCTGATATATTATTTTATGATATACATTATATTAAAAGAAAATTATATACTAAAACTATACTAAAAGAATAAGGAAAGGATTTCATCAGAAGGCTAGCAAGGAAAGGAACGGAATGATAATAAAATCTTGTGACTGACCAGACAGTCTGAACCAGCTGGACTTTGATTGGCAATTAATTAAAAACAACCACTTGAGACCAATCACAGATGCACCTGTTGCATTCCACAGCAGCAAATAATCATTGTTTACATTTCATTTGTAAGGCCTCTCAGCTTCTCAGGAAAAAAAAATCCTAGCAAAAGGATTTTTCATAAGATATGTCTGTGCCACCAGGGTCCATCCTGCTCCAGCTGCAGCTGGGGAGGCTGGAACCAGGCTCTGCCACATCTGTGCTTCCCAGGAGAGAGAGGAATCCTCCAGCATGAGAGTCTGGTCTGCAAATAGGATCAAAAGAGCTTTAACAGGAGGGGGTTTTAATAATTTAAATTATTATTAATTCATTTTAATAGGAGTTTTTAATAATTGAAAGAAAGCTATGCTTAGGGAAGCGAGAATGAGAACATTCTCTTGTTCACCCAGTGTGTTGGCCTCCTTTGGGCACACCAGGGGAGGGTCAGCTGGGAAATTTGGGAAAATTTATTCACTCAAAGGGTGGTTAAGAATTGGAACAGGCAGTGGTGTAGTCACCAGCCCTGGAAGGCAACAAATGTCAGAAGGACACAGCCTGGAGCTGCCCCAAGGGAAATACAGGTTGGATATTAGGAAAAGATTTTCACAGAAAGGGTGATAAAGTTCTGCAATGTTCTGCCCGGGGAGGTGGTGGAGTCCCCATCCCTGGGGGTGTTTAACAAAGCCTGGATGTGCCACTGGGTGGCAGGGGTGAGTTGAGCTCTTGGGGCTGGGTTGGACTCGATGAGCTTGAAGGTCTCTTCCAACCCAGTGATTCTGTCAATTCTGTGCTTCTGTCAATTCTGTGATTCTGTGAAGTCTTCAAAAGGTGAACAAACGTGGCACTTGGCTTAGTGACACTGGGCTGTTTGTTGAAGTTTGGACTTGATGATCTTGAAGGTCTTTTCCAACCTCAGTAATTCTGTGACTCTGCCTTCCTCTCCTAAACCCATCCCTGCACTCATCCCCACCTCCTCCTACCCCAAGCCTGTTGATATTTTTGGTGTACACAATGTTGCCACAAAAACCACAGAGTGAAAAAACACATTCTTCAGCTGTAAATATGGCTGGGAAATAAGGACAGCTCACAGGGAAAGGGAATTGTCCTGATAACACATTATCATCATTATTATCATCCTGATAACAAACCATCCTTATTGTTATCATCCTGATAACAAACCATCTTCTCTTTTCCTGAACTGCTGCTCTGACCTGAACATCCTTTGCCTGGACAGTGATGCTGGACACAGGGAGGGTTTGCCCAAATTCTCTCCCAGTTCTCCCAGTTCACCACTGGGCAATGTGAGCCAGAGGGTCCCTTGGCTGAGTGGGCCCACAGGGACTCGCTCAGGAGCAATCGTACCCTGATTTTTATGGAATAACATTTTTAAGGGATAATAATGATGTAGTTGATTAATAATTGTGGCTGGTGTTTCCAAAATGCTGAGCTGGAGGCCTGTTTCTGACAGTGCTGTCCCTAAACATTGAGCAATTCTGCCTAGGTTTGGTCTTTTGGAATTTGGTTCAGTTTTTTGGAATTCTTTTGTTTGTTTCCATTTAGTTTCTCTTTCTTTGGTTCAGATCAGTGCAGGGTGACAATGGGAGTGTGAACACCATGCAAGAGCTCTGAAGGACCCCTCTCCTTCATGTTCTCCTGTAATGGCAGAAATAAACACGGCTCCTTACTGGAAATAAATCCATTTCCTCACCTGCCTCCCAAAATAAGAAATCTCCTATTATTGAGACTATTATAGACTATTATAGACTGAATTTTCATCCCCATATGAATCACACAGAAGCCCCCACAGCCTCACAACAATTATAAGATAAAGAGCAGAACTCTTCCAGGTCAGGCTGGACATTGGAGCTTGGAGCACCTGGGACAGGGGGTGGTGTCTCTGCCATGGCAGGGGTGGGATGAGCTTTAAGGTCCCTCCAACCCAAACCATTCCATGGTTCTTCAGGAAGGTCCCGACCCTGACAGGTGTCCTCCTCACACAGGACACCACTAAATGTCGAGTTTTAACTTCTTTTTGCCAGAGTCGGGATTAAATGTGTGAGATGCTGTTTCTCATTTGGACTCAGATGTTTGTTAGCTCTTATCTCTGTCACAGACTCACAAATCCTGAGTTCTGCAGTACTTCACTCTAACACATTGAAAATGGGGATGTATCTCTCTCTCTACGAGGCCTTTTAAGGATAAACTGTCCAATTAAGAAATGACACCTGAATTATTTGCACTTTTAACCCAATAACCAACCATGTGTGGCCCTCAATGAGGACTTTTTATCCAATTACACAAAACCACCCAAACCCATGGAGGAGAAGGAGGAGGAGAAGGAGAAGGAGAAGGAGGAGAAGCCCTAAAGCCTCCATCTTGCTTTATATATATTCTAAACCCTTAAACTCTGAGTTTCCCACCCTGTGATCTCACACACTTCTATCCAAACTCCACACCCACAATCCCAGTTCTGTCATTCCATTCGGGAACCTTCTCCACAGCCTCAGGTCAGAGCAGTGTTCTCCTGGGGGCCAGTGCCTGACAGCACAGAAAGTCCCAATTCTCAGCAGTAACCAGGGCTCCAACAATCGCTTTTGCATTAGCACATTACCATACATTATTCTGAAAACCAATGATGTTTAAAGCATTTCCATCAGACCTCCAGCACCACTCATCCCTTTGGAGTCAAATCTGCCCCGTGCCTGTAGCATCCCGTATTTGTGCAGGAAGCCCTGGCTCATCCCAAAGGATTGCTTAAAAATATTCCTGCCTTTCTTGAATCCTGCTGGGACCCATCACCAGCTGATGTAAAAGCTTCATGTAAATGTGCTGCATGTAAATGTTGAGCTGTGGAGTGGGGAAAAGCCTGCCCAGGTCAGGACTGTGAGAGCAGAGGGATGCAGTGCCCACAGCTCCTCTGTGTTCATCAGGGAACCATCATCACTGGGGTTAATGGCTTTAAATTCCAAGTGGAGATTGCAAAATCCACCCAGCCTGGTGAGAGGAGCTTTGGGGGGGTAGGATGGTGGGGATGGATGAAGACCAGAGATCTCTGCAGCCAGGGCTTGGAACTTGTGGTTTATTGCAAAGGGCCTGGGTGCAGGGCCCTGCTGGGAGCTGCCAGCCACAGCTCAGAGCAGGCCTGAGAGAAGTAAAGAGTGGGAAAGAGGATGAGAGATGTGGATGCCATGGGACAGAGAAGCAGCAAGCATTCCTCACAGTGGCTTGTGAGAAGTTTTAAGGAGTTGGAAAGATGTGATAACTTGTTGAATATAAACAATTTGCAAGTAGTGTTTTCTACTTTATTTTTCTGTTCCTCTCAGTGTATGAGGAAGATGTTTCTGTTAGTTAGACAATGGAACAGAACCTATCACACCACTCTATAAAAACCACATGGTTCTTTTGAATAAAACCTTCTTTGCTTTTTCTACGATCCTGCCTCTCACCTGTTCCTGCCTGAATCTTGGTGCAAAAGCAACAGAGAGAGAGAGAGGATGAGATTATAAGAGAGCAAAAGGGTAAGAGAGTTCTCCTTACAATACCATAAATCTTCTTCTGTGCTGAATATTCTCATTCTCACTAACCAATCTAGTACAAGATACAAATCCTACAGCATTTCCATACAGCCTATAAGAATCATTACATTCCCACACTGGGTTACATTTTAAACCCTAAAAACTCCTCTTTGGGCCCCTTCTGCCAAGCTGGCAGGCTCTGCTCTGAGCCTTGGGCCTGTCTGCAAGCAGAGGGGATTGTTTGATCCAAAGGGGATCACCTTCAGCTGGCCATGCCATTGTTTTCCAGTTGTTCCGTAACTGAGGGATCTCAAAGCTTGCTTTCATTCCAATCTCACTTATAGTTTCCATATTCTCAAAATCTTTTGCCGGGCAATCATATTTATAAGGCTTTCCTGTTTCATCTTCCCCAACAGCCTGGGCCTTTGGCTCAGGAAATAATGGACAAAGAGGCTGTTAAAAATAGGATGGGGACAAAGCATGCCTGAAGCTGCAGTGGCATTATGTAATCCATCAATTGAACACTGGTGCGTGTGAAGGACGATAAAGGGGACAGGGAGATGAGTTCTGCACATCAAAACAGCTCTTCCTGCTGCTATACAGCCATGGGGAGCACAGCTCCAGCCTGTTGTGCCCCAGCCATTTGGGAGAAAATGTCCTTTTAAGGGTGGATCTGGTGAAAACAGCCAGGAGTGTGCGTGAGGGAACTTGTCTGTGCCCTCGGAGGCTGCCAGGACTGGGGCTGCTGTTCACTCCTAGCTCCAGCTCCGAGGGGTGCAGGAGGGCAGGAAGGCTGGCAGCAGGGAATGTGCACCCTGTCAGTTTTGGCCTGGGTATTCCTCAATATTCCTTTTTTCCTGGGTGTGAAAAGGCTGAAACTGCAGCTGGGCTGATAATGGAGCTCACCCTCCTTCCCCACATGCGGTTGAGCAGAGGCTCTGCCCTGGTTCATGCACACCCTGCTCCCATCTGCATTTCTGCTTGCTGGTGCAATCCCAGTCCCAGGAGTAGCAATAATCACATTAAAAACTGACTGGGAAGATTTCTGTGACGCAAAAGTCACTCACATCACATCTGAAGGGCTGTGGACGTACAGCTGCCTCTGCTGGGGTGGCACTGAGTTTTCCTGGGCATGGAGCCTGCTGGAAAAGGGACTCCCCAGGTGACAGCCACCCTGCACAGGCAGCTCAGCCCCCAGGGACTGCCCTGGGCTGTGAAGGGCAGCGGAGAAGGAGTTTGGGAAGGCAGGACCGGCTTTAGCCCCATTCAGAATCCCAATGACAACTTCTGACATGAAGAAATCCTTACCTTGAGGGCAGTGAGGCCCTGGCACAGGGTGCCCAGAGCAGCTGTGGCTGCCCCTGGATCCCTGGAAGTGTCCAAGGCCAGGTTAGGCAGGGCTTGGAGCAGCCTGGGACAGTGGGAGGTGTCCCTGCCATGGTTTGGGTTGGAATGAGATGAGCTTTAAGGCCCCTTTCAACCCAAACCATTCCATGGATCTGGGATTTTGGGATTTTGTCAAATAGGTCAGGGTTAATTGTACTTCTCAATGTATTTCTCCATAAGATTTGTCTCTGCTCCCAGGTTTTGGCCCCAGGAGTTAATGGAGCTTCTTCACCATTAACCTTTGGACAGACTGACCCTGACCCCAGTGACTGCTCCAGCCCTCAGGCACAGAGTCACTGCAGCCAAGACAAAATTCCCCAGATTTAGGTACATGTGGACATTTGGGACAGCCCTTTTCCCTTTGTCTGCAAGCCAAGATCATAGAATCATGGAATCAGTGAATCCCAGCATGGTTTGGGTTGAAAGGGATCTTAAATCCCACCCAGTGCCACCCCTGCCATGGCAGGGACAGCTCCCACTGTGCCAGGTGCTCCAGCCTGGCCTTGGGCACTGCCAGGGCTCCAGGGGCAGCCACAGCTGCTCTGGGCACCCTGGCAGAGCCCAAACCTCTCCAACCAGGCCTTGCCAGGCTACAAACCCCCTGTGGCAAATGGCACTGGGGGCACCTGCAACCATCCAGGAAATCATTCTTCCCTTTCCTTTCTCCATTGGGGGCAATGGGTTTTGGTGCTGGTTTCCATCCTTGATTCAGGAATGTGAATGCCAGAGTGGTTTGGGTGGGAAGGGATCTTCAATGCCAGCTCATTGCAGCCCAGGGACAGCTCCCACTGTGCCAGGGGCTCCAGCCCCAATGTCCAGCCTGGCCTTGGGCACTGCCAGGGCTCCAGGGGCAGCCACAGCTGCTCTGGCAATTCCAGCCCAGCCCCTGCCCACCCTGCCAGGGAAGATGTAGAGCGCAGACAGACGCTGCCAGCCCCTTGTGGGGACATGGTGGGTGACAAATGCCACATGCTGCTCGGGGGCAGGGGGAGGTGTTCATTCATACTCTGGGCCAGCAGCTGGTGTTGGACACAGGGCTGTGTGTGAACAGGTCACTGTTTGTCATGGGAAAGGCAGGATCCCAATGAAGGCAGGATCCTCCTGGAAAGGAAGGATCCCAGTAAAAGGCAGGATCCCTCAGGAAAGGCAGAATCCCTCTGAAATCAGGATCCCACATTGGAAACGCAGGATCTTCCTAGAAAGGAAGGATCCCCCTGAAGTGCACGATCCTACAAAAGTGAAGGATCCCATTAGGAAGGCAAGATGCAACTGGAAAGGCAGGATCCCACTGAAGTGCAAGATACAAATAAAAGGCAGGATCCATCTGAAAGGGAATATCCCAGTGAAAGGCAGGATACCACGGGAAATGCAGGATCCCAGTGAAATCAGGATACTACTAAAGACAGGACCTAATGAAGCGATCGTAGAATTTGAGAGCCAGCCGGCCAATCGAGCCACAGGCCCCCCAGGACAAACCTCGGCCCTTTTGCCTGGCAAACAAAACTCACCCGTCCTGGTTCTGGATGGCCGATTGCAGGAGCCACTTGGCACTATCAAACCAGCCCGACTTGGCACTGCTGCCAGCTTGGCTCTGGGAACCATCCTGCGCGGTGCTGAATTTCAGGAGCCAGCTGGCCACTCCCGGCCACAGGCCTCCCAACCCAAACCTCGGCCCTTTTCCCTGGCAAACAAAACTCACCCGTCCTGGCTCCTTATGGCAGATTGCAGGAGCCACTTGGCACTATCAAACCAGCCCGACTTGGCACTGGTGCCAGCTTGGCTCTGGGAACCATCCTGCGCGGTGCGGAATTTCAGGAGCCCGCGAGGCAGTCCCGGCCACAGGTCCCCAATACAAACCTCGGCCCTTTTCCCTGGCAAACAAAACTCACCCGTCCTGGTTCTGGATGGCAGATTGCAGGAGCCACTTGGCACTATCAAACCAGCCCAACATGGCACTGGTGCCAGCTTGGGTCTGGGAACCATCCTGCACGGTGCGGAATTTCAGGAGCCAGCCGGCCACCTTCTGCAACAGGTCCCCCAACAAAAACCTCGGCCCTTTTCTCTGGCAAACAAAACTCACCGTCCTGGCTCCTTATGGCAGATTGCAGGAGCCACTTGGCACTATCAAACCAGCCCGACTTGGCACTGCTGCCAGCTTGGCTCTGGGAACCATCCTGCACGGTGCGGAATTTCAGGAGCCAGCCGGCCACTCCCGGCCTCAGGCTCCCCAACACAAACCTCGGCCGTTTTCCAGGGAATGGGAGGATCCCTCTGGGAAGGCCGGATCCCACTGAATTTCGGGATCCCATGGAGGGGCATGATCCCACTAAAGTACATGATCCTATGGAAGTTCAGCATCCCATTGGAACGTTAAGCTCCCATTAAAAGGAATTGCTCCAACTTAAATTCAGGATCCCACAAAAAGCAGGATCCCACTAAAAGTCATGATAGTATTGATCCGTAGGGTCTCACTAAAGGTAGTACCCAATGAAAGGCAGGATCTTTATGGAAAGGGAAGTTCCCACTGGACAGGCAGGATCCCACTGAAAGGAAAGATCCCTCTGAAATGCAGAATCCCAATAAAAGGCAGGATCCCATCTAAAGGCAGGATCCCTCTGATAGGCAGGGTACCTCTAAGTGGCAGGATCCCACTGAAAGTATTCCACTGAAATCAGGACCCTACAGTGGCTCAAACCCCTCCTGAGCAGCCACAGAGCTCTGATGGACACCCAGTGCTGTTTGAAGCCAGCAGGAACCTTTTCCCTTCTGCCTGTTTGATGGGAGCAAGGAATGAGGGTTAAAAATGTGAAATGTTATCAAGCAATAGCTCAGCCTGTGGGGATTCAGCACAGAATATCTCTGCCTTGGATCCCCCTGTGTCTGTGGGAGGCTCTGCTCACAGAATATTGGAAGAAATGCCTCTGGTAAGGACACAGCCCCCCCCACACTGCACAGAGGAATCCTGTCAGCACAAACACCTTTATTCATGAGGAAGAAAAAAAATAACCAAAACCCAGGTTCTGACTTACAGTGTAAAGACAAAATGAAATTGCTCAACTGAGAGAAGAAAATCATTCTCAAAATGGAACCTTTATTTTTTTTTCTACCTCCTTGTTTTCTCTCTACATTTATCATTCCATGCCAAAAGGCTCCCTTTGAATTGTCCAGGGTGTTCTGGGGAGTCCTCCTCGCTCCCATCCTGGGAAATGAGTTATTCCTCATGCTGGGCCTTGAGATAAATTGGATTCTTCGTTGCAGTTAATGGAGTGGATTGACACAACATGCAGAGCTCCTGCAGCCTGGGGAGTGTTTTCAGGCGCAGCCTCTTGTTTGCTCCTATTTCCAATATGTCACTTTATTAACATCAGTCAAGTGCTTCTGTGGGAGCATAGGGGGTAGGACGGTGGGGATGGACGGAGAGCAGAGATCTCTGCAGCCAGGGCTGGAACTTGTGGTTTATTGCAAAGGGCCTGGGTGCAGGGCCCTGCTGGGAGCTGCCAGCCACAGCTCAGAGCAGGGCCCAGAGAAGAGAGGGGGAGAGAGGATGAGAGGGTGAGAGAGTAAGAGAGCAAAAGCGTAAGAGAGTAAAAGGGGTAAGACAGGTAAGAGGCAAGAGAGCGAAGTTCCCGTTACAATACAATAAATCTTCTTCTGTGTTGAATATTCAGATTCTCACTAACCAATCTAGTACAAAATACAAATCCTATGGCATTTGCATACAGCCTATAAGAATCATTACATTACCACACCGGGTTACATTTTAAACCCTAAAAACTCCTCTTTGGGCCCCTTCTGCCAAGCTGGCAGGGTCTGCTCTGAGCCTTGGGCCTGTCTGCAAGCAGAGGGGATTGTTTGATCCAAAGGGGATCACCTTCAGCTGGCCATGCCATTGTTTTCCAGCTGTTCAGTAACTGAGGGATCTCAAAGCTTGCTTTCATTTCAATCTCACTTACAGTTTCCATATTCTCAAAATCTTTTGCCAGGCAATCATATTTATAAAGCTTTCCTCTTTAATCTTCCCCAACCGCCTCCTCTTATGGTCCCAGGGAATGCTGCTCTCATGGACAAACCTCCACCAGTGTGAGCACTAAGTGCGGCAGGTGCACTGGATTTGCCAGCACTCAGAGGGCACCTGGGGATTTGGATTCTGGACAGGGCTGGGGGATGATTTTCTTTTTGGAAACACTTTGCTTCAAAGGAAGGAGCTCTAAACTTCCCCTGCCATCCTCTGCAGCTCATGGACAAGAAAATCACAGAATCCCTGACTGGTTTGGGTTGGAAGGGACCTCTTAACTTCCCCTGTGGGGCTGCTGGCCAGGATGCCATTAACAATGTTGGCTCATGTTCAGATGGCTGTTGACCAGGTGGGTTCAGAGGGGTGGTAGACCAGCACCCCCAGTTCATTTTCTGCAGGGCATGTTTGCCATGCTCATGTTCTGTCCTGAGCACCCCATGAGCCTTAGCAGCTCATTTCCCATCTGACACTGTAAATCAGAGACTGTAAAAAGGCATATTCCCAGTTTGTACATGGCAGGCTGAAAGCTCTTCAGAGAAAATACTTTGTCTTGGGTTTTTGTTTCATTTCCCTTCACTTAAAACCAGGGTCACAGAACATCCTGAGCTGGAGGGGATCCATGAGGATCATCAAAGTCCTGATGTCAGGATGGGAGCTGAGCTATTTCTGAGCTCGCACATCAGCTGAGAACATCCTGGGTAGCAACACCCAGGCTTTGGCCAACATTTCCATGAACGACTGGAAGGTCCATTTTTGGTTGCCTAACCTGAGATTTTTCACAGCAAACAAGTTTCCCACAGGCAGCTGAGGAGCACTTCCCAGAAATAATGCATCCCAGGCACCTCGTGGCTGGAGAGCTTGGCTGCGGACGTGGGTGGCTGGAGAAGAGCCCTTTCCACAGGCCCAGCAGCTGTGGAATTCACTTCCTCCATCAGGCAGTGGAGCAGACTCTGAAATTCACACAGGAATGTGCTGCTTTGAGGACACAGCCCAGGCCTAGCTCAGGTTCTTGCTAGAGGCAAGGGTTGGGCCCAGTGACTGAAGCTGTGACACATCCTGGTTCCTTACATTATCCAAATCATTTGCCATCAATACACTTTCAATTAACCTTCCTCTATATTTCCTAGTATCAAAAACAATAACCAACTGTCATCATCACTCCACAACCACCCCCAAACCAACGTAGAATTAACCCCAGAACTAACCCCCTAAAAAAACCAAACAAAAATACAAACCATGATGATAATTCATCAACCAATCCCCTACCAAATTTTATGTTCTTGTAGCTTATAAAAAGCATGACACTGAAAATGTCAAGATGGCTGCCACATACACCCAAGGACAAAAGACTTAGTCCTTACCTTACTGTTAGTTTTTGCTAGGTATATGCATGCAAGTGTCCACACTCCAGTGTAGATGCCCTGGACACCTTAATTAGGTAGATAGGAGCAGGTATCAGGCTCACCATGAGCTCCAGGTTCAGAATTTCAGAGAGAAAGTGCTCAAGTGTTTATTAAACTGGCAATTCCAGGGGCATCACCTTTTCCAGGGATTGCATCCATGAGGTTCAAAGGAGGCCCCCAGGCCAGTGGTGACCAAGAAAAAGTTGTTAGTAAATAATTGACACCTGGGAGAAGAAATTGGGTGCAGAAGTACAGACAGAGCGAGTTCCTGCTGGCCCCTCTCAGTGGTCTCAGGTGATCCAGCTTGAAATCTGCAGGCCTTGGGCTCTTCACCCAGCTGAGGGCTGGCATCAGAGTTGGGGTCCTGTCACCATGACCAGAACTCTCCTGGGTCCTGCTGTTTGTTGGCTGCAGCCCCCCAGCTGCCAGGGTGGTTATTTGGTGGCCTTGCTGAACGCACTGGTCCCCTCCAACACTGCTGGCTGCACAGAGGCTCCTGTAATGGCAGGGTCAATGTCACAGATCCCCAAATGTCCATGAAACAAGATGCAGGCAGTGATTAATGGATGATAATTAGGAGCTCATTAGGATGGGTGGATCCAGGACGTGCAGCACAGGCAAAAATCAGGGTGCAGCTACCAGAGAGAAGCAATGACAAGTTCAGGGGGATCAGAAAACCTCCTGCACATTTCCCAGGTGAGCCCTGTTTTCCATTTGCTCCATAAAGAACAGAATATCATCCCCAATTCCACTTTCCAGGAACAAAACCTCCTTGTCAGTTCAGTTCCTGCACTCTTTCCCCACCAGAAAGGTAAGGCTTTACCCAAGCCTGAATTTTTTATAAACATCACCATTTTCAGTGGTTGGATCTATCAGGTCCCTTTGGCTGATTTTCCTCCAGGTGAGCCCAGTTTTCCATTTCCTCCATAAAGAACAGAATATCAGCACCAATTCCACTTGCCAGGAACAGAAACTCCTTGTCAGTTCAGCTCCTGCACTCTTTCCAGGGTAAGGCTTTGGAACCAGAGAGCATCCAGGCAGTGCTCCCAAGGTGTTTCTCTTATTCCCAAGGTGTTTTCCTTGCTCCCAAGGTGCTTTTTTTGCTCTCAAGGTGTTTCCTTGTTTCCAACATGCTTTTCTGGCTCCCAAGGTACTTCCTTGCTCCCAAGGTGCTTTCCTTGCAGCGGTTCTGGGCAGGGAGCAAGCGCAGAGGTTGGAGCAGGACCCATCACTCATGGACATCCCTGCTGCCAGGCAGCAGAGGGAAGGAAGGCTCAGCGGCTGTAGGATGGGAACACAGCAGTCCAAGCAGGGCCTGGCTTTGCTCTCCAAGTGTCTCCTCTCCTCACTGAGCTCCCCAGGGCTCCTCTGCCCTTGTCAGGACATGGACACTGCCAGCAAGCACCATCCCCATGGCTGCTGACCAGCCCTTCCAGACACTCCTCTGATACTGAGAGACAGATAATGAGCACATTTGGCATCAACAAATCCCCCAGACAGCGTTCCCTTTGTCTGCATCCCCTGTTGTGCAGTCCCCCCCATGCTGGCAGGGAGCAGCCGTGGCTCCGAGGAGGAGGAGGAATTAATCACTCTGATTAATTCTTTTGGGCAGGTGCCATGGGCAGGCCAGAGCTGTGGTGCCCCTGGTCACTGTGTCAGTGTCCCCAGCCTGGCTGTCTGGCAGGAGAGAGCAGCTGGGGGCTGGCAGAGCCGTGCCCAGCTGTCACTGCTCTGTCAGGGGAGGCTGCTCCAGGAGCTCACACCACAGGCTTGAGCTCCTGCAGGGGCACAGAGCTCTGGCACTGCAGCTCTGCAAGCCTGGTGATGCTTTAAAACAGGGCTGGAAAGGCCACAGGGGTGGGAAATGTAGATCAAGAGCTGAGTTGTGACTGCAGACACCTCCTAGGCTGTGCTGTGGGCCTGTCTGGATGCCAGAGCCTCAGGAAAAGATGACAAGAAAGAAGAAAACCACCTTTGCTTCATTGTCACTCTGCTGAGGGCAGCTGCATCACCTGGTCACTGCTCCCAGAGTGGGGGTGTCTGGGATGTACTCTCCAACAACCTGAGAAAAATGAGGAAAGTAAGGAAGGGTGGAGGACAGGCAGGGTAAATGTTGTGGTGTTTGTGAAGGTCCCCAGGACAAGGTGAGAGATGAGAATTGACTCCAATTTCTCAGAAGGCTGATATTGTATTATATTATAGTATATTATATTATAGTATAGTAAATTATAGTATGTTATAGTATATCATAGTACAGTATATCATAGTACATTATATATTATATGGAAATGCTATACTAAAACTATACTAAAGAAAGAGAAAGGATGCATCAGAAGGCTTAACAAGAATGATAATAAAAACCCATGACAGACTCAGAGAGCCTGAGACAGCTGGCTGTGATTGGCCATTAATTGAAAACAATTCACATGCTGGCTAAACAGTTCTCCAAATCACATTCCAGAGGAGCTAAACATGGAGAAGCTGAAGCTTCTCAGCTTCCCAGGAGAAAAAAATCCTGGTGAAGGGATTTTTCATAAAATCTCATGGAGACAGGTAAATCCTCCCTGTCAGAACACAACTGCTCCTCCTTGCATTGAACAGCCCCAGACTGGAGCCTCCACACCCCATTTCCCTGTAGGGGCTGCTGCTTCACCTCCTTCCCAGGCCTGGCTGGTGCTCAGGAGAGGGAATGTGTCACAGACATCTTTTATGGAAAATCTTTTCCTTAGGATTTTTTTCTCCTGAGAAGCTGAGAGGCCTCAGGAACAAAACGTAAACATTGATTATCTGCTGCTGTGGAATGCAACAGGTGCATCTGTGATTGGTCTCATGTTGTTGTTTCTAATTAATGGCCAATCACAGTCAGCTGGCTTGGACAGAGAGTCTGAGCCACAAGCCTTTGTTATCATTCTTTCTTATTCTATTCTTAGCCAGCCTTCTGATGAAATCCTTTCTTCTACTCTTTTAGTATAGTTTTAATATAATATATATGATAAAATAATAAATCAAGCTTTCTGAAACATGGAGTCAGATCCTCGTCCCTTCCTTCATCCTAAGGCCCCTGTGAACAGGGTCACAGGAATGGAAGGCGCTGCTTTATCCTTGATTTTTCTATCCTGAGTCCAGGCAGGAGCTGAGCCCAGGTTTGCTGTTCAGCCCTGGGGAGCTCAGGTGTCACAAACATAGAATTGACCCCAGAACTAACCCCCCCAAAAAACCAAACAAAAATACAAACCATGATGATAAATCATCAACCAATCCCCCACCAAATTTTACGTTCTTGTAGCTTATAAAAAGCATGACACTGAAGATGTCAAAGGAGCAGATTCTGTTTGGTGTCAGGAGCACTGGGAGCCCTGGGGAGGTTACTCCTCTAATTCTGGGGTAATTTTTGAGCCTCTCATGACAAGAGGGACATGGAGGGGCTGGAGAGTGTCCAGGGAAGGGAATGGAGCTGGGAAGGGGCTGGGGAATCCCTGAGGGAGCTGGGAAGGGGCTCAGCCTGGAGTAAAGGAGGCTCAGGGGGCCCTTGTGGCTCTGCACAGCTCCTGACAGGAGGGCACAGCCGGGGGGGTCGGGCTCTGCTCCAGGGAACAGGGACAGGAGCAGAGGGAACGGCCTCAGGCTGGGCCAGGGCAGGCTCAGGGTGGATCTCAGGGACATTTTCCTCAAGGGAAGGGTGCTCAGGTTCCAGGGCAGTGCTGGAATTGCCATTCCTGGAGGGATTTTAAAGCCCTTAAAGGACGTGGGACATTGGCAGGGCTGGGGGATGGTTGTACCCAGTGATCTTCAAGGCCCTTTCCAACCTCAGAGATTCGGGGACTTTTTGCCATAAGCTCAGATCAATCTCTGGCCTAGGTTAACACCAGAACTAAGGAATAAAATTTGCAAGCAACCCTTCCAAGTGTTTATGGAGAATTGGGTGGGAGCCCAACATTGTTGGTGTCACAGGAGCCTCAGCAGGAGGGGAAGGACAGAGCAGAGACCCAGGGTGGGTCACTGGGGGTTCCCTGGGGACAGTGGGGACTCCTCACCCTTCAAAAACATGGAAAATTTGCCATAAAAATGAGGAGTTCTCCCGAGGAGGTGTGGCAGGAAAAGACAAGGAGCACACCATCAACACCACTTTGAGATCCTGCTGGAATGAGAGAGTCAGCGGGAGTTCTGGATCCAGCCAAGCAGTCCCCAGGCCACCAAGGAATTGTTGTTATCCCACCACTGCAACAAGTCCATGAGCTCACTTCAGTTTTTCCTTCAAAACACAAGTTTAAAGCAAAAGATTTTACACTTAGAGAAAAAACATTGAGTGTAAAATATCAGATTTTACTCTATTACCTCAACATAGAAAGTTTACTAAAGTAAGTTTTTCCAAAATTATGCATTTTTATTGAAAAAAAGAAATCTTGGATGTCATTATTAACAGATTTTTAAAGCTAAAATAGACTTGGAGAAATGAGATTTTGTCAGATTCCATATGTTTTCCAGATTCCACTTTCAACTATTCATAAGGAATAAAATAATTTCAACTTCCTCAACTCCATTTCTCAGTGTTCACCTGGAATGTGTTTCAGCCATGTGGGCAAGGAACCAAACCAAGGGGCACATCAAAAGGAACCAAATCAGTAATTACAGAAGACTCCAAGCACTCAATGACATCTTGGGAAACCCAGGGCACTGGGAATATTTCTCTGTCTGCTCTGGGGTGCCCCACTGACTTTGACCCTTATTCATGGAGAAAGTTTCCCAGACTTCAGGATAGACTGCAATCCACGAAAGTGTGAAATAGATCATAGAGAGTAGTGTAGCTGTGTCACTTGGTGAGAAAATTTAGGTTTTTGGGATCTTTAGTATGCTGTGGATAGAAGTAAGGTGGAGGGCACAGGGTGTCATCCTGGGCATCTTCTCCATGGGTTTGGGTGGCATTTTGTAATTGGGCAGAAAAGTCCTCATTGGGGGCTCTTTGGGATCAGTTATTGGGTTAAAAGGGAAAATAATCTGGGTGTCAGTTCTTAATTGGATAGTTTAGTTTTAAAAGACCTTGTAACAAAAGATTGTTGGCCATTTTGTGTCTTCTAATGAAAAGCTGCTGAGCTTACAGTAGTGAGACTGTTTTACTGATCAGAAATAATAAACACCCGAGTCTGAACATGGACTACTGTCACAAGTGCCTTCAATCCAGACCCACAGAAACCAACAGCTCCCCAGCCTGACTCATCCTCCCAGTTTAGGTTTTGGGATTTTTAGGATGTTGTGGATGGAAGCAAGATGGAGGGCACAGGGTGTGATCCTGGGTTTCTTCTTTCTCCTCTTGGGTTTGGGTGACATTTTGTAATTGGGCAGAAGAGCCCTCATTGGGGGCTCTTTGGGATCAGTTATTGGGTTAAAAGGGAAAATAATCTAGATAATTGGACAATTTAGTCTTAAAAGACCTTGTAACGAGATTGTTGGCCATTTTGTACCTTCTAATGAAAAGCTGCTGAACTCACAGCAGTGAGACTGTTTTACTGAAAATAATAAACACCTGAGTCCAAACATGAACTACTGTCTCAAGTGCCTTCAATCCAGATCCAGAGAAACCCACAACTGGTACCCCCCACAACATCCATGGGCTGCAGCTCCACATCTCCAGTTCCCATGGGAAGGACAAGAGGCTGGTGTGGGATGAGGGAGCACTCCAGACATCCTGGAATGAGATGTCCTTCTCCTGGGAGCAGAGATGAGCTGTGGTTTCTCTGGGCTGAGCTCATTTTTCTGTGTCTGAGGAATTTCCTATGGTTTCCTCTGGGCCCAGCTGAATCCCAGAGCCTGATTTTGGAGGCAGGGACAGGCAGCCTGAGTCTTCCAGGACACCTCCTGTGGAGTCTTTGCTTCCTTTTTACCAGAGTTGGGATTAACTGTGTGAGATGGTATTTCTTGTTGGGACTCAGATGTTTGTTAGTTCTTATCTCTGTCACAGTCTCACAGACCCTGAGTTCTGCTGCACTTCACTCCAAGACACTACAAATGGGCATGTATCTCTCTCTCTACAAGGCCTTTTAAGGATAAACTGTCCAATCAAGAAATGACACCTGTGTCATTCCCATTCTCTGAACAGAGAGAGACATAATTCTCTCTCGCAGGATTTTTCCTAGGGAAGGCAGTGAGAAGCTCAGAGAAGAGGAGAGAACAATTCTTATCTCTATTCACTGCTCCTGCTGTTTTGCACATGTGGAATGTGTTATGGAGATTGTTTATCAGAAGTGATTTGTCAATTGGATTCTGCTGAGGATTGTTTTGTTTCCTTGGCCAGCTGGGTCAAAGCCGTGTCCTGGCTGTCTCAGACAGTCATGGTTTTTTCTTTAGTATCTTTTTAATGTAGTATCTCTTTAGTATAATATAGTATTAGTGTAATGTAATATAGCTTAATAAAGCATTGTTCAGCTCTTGAATCATGGAGTCAGAGCACATTACTCCCCACGTTGGGGGCGCCCTGCATCGATAGACACCTAAATTATTTTTACTTTTAACCGAATAACCAACCACCTGTGGCCCTCAGTGGGGACTTTTTTATCTAATTACAAAAAACCATGCAAACCCATGGAGAAGAAGTTGAAAAAGAAGGAGAAGGAGGAGAAGGACCAGCCTCCACCCCAAAAACCTCTGATGTTGGAACCCTGGCTGCTGAGAATTTGGGAATTTCTGTGTTGCCAGGTACTGACCCCCAAGAAAACACTGCACTGACCTGAGGCCATGGAGAAGCTTCCAGAATGGAATGACAGAACTGGGATTGTGGGTGTGGAGTTTGGATAGAAGTGTGTGATAGCACTCAGAGTTTGGGGTTTTGGAATATAGTCATATACATATAAGGCAATAATAATAATAATTATAATAATAGGCAATAACATATATAAGGCAATAATAATTATATAATTACAATAATTGCAATAATAATAATATAGTGTAGTAATATATAAGGCAATATTAATTATATAATGTAGTAATATATATAAGACAATAATAGTAATATAATTATAATAATAGTAATGTAATAATATAATATAGTAATATATATAAGGCAATAATGTATATAAGGCAACAATAATAATATAATAATAGGCAACAATAATAATAAAATATAGTAATATATATGGCAACAATATAAGGCAATAATAATAATTATAATAATAGGCAATAATAATGATATAGCAACATGTGTAAGGCAAGAATATATATAAGGCAATAATATTTATAAGACAATATTATGTATAAAGCATGACCCCTTCCTCCTCCTCCTCCTCACAGCTCAGAGCTGCTCTCTCTGGGACAGGACAGCCAGAGGCATAAACACCTCAGTGTTCACAGCACCCATAAATTGGCTTTCTGCAGGTAATGACTGTGACCTTTCCACTTTAAACTCTGGAGCAGGGAGGGTTAAATGGAAATGAAATGTGTGGGACAGATGCTGAAAAGCAGAGCAGTTCCCTGTGCCAGCAGCGTGGGCTGCACCTTGACTCAAATTAGGCTAAAGTGGCACGAGCAGAAAACAGGAGAGCAGGGAAAATGTCAGACATGTCAGAGGAGCAGGAAAATAAACCTGGACTTCCCAAAAGCACAGGCAGCAAATTAATTCCAAGTGCAGGTTTGGAGTGAGGAGTATCTGCTGGTTGGGTGTGACAGAGCCTGTCCCAGAGATGTGACAGGAGAGAGGAGCACCTATGGTCACAGAGCTGCTCCTGCCCTTGGCCTCACCTGGAATCTGCTCCTGGGCTTCATTAAAACTGCACCATGGAGAGGTTTTAGCTCTGGGATGCTGAAATTCTTCCTGGTGACAGCAGTGATGGAAGCTCTGAGTGTCCCAGCTCCTGCTGTGTGTCTCATGAGAGATGCAATTTGCACACATTTGAGAGATGCAATTTGCACACATTGATTAATCAAACTTGATCCATTCCACACTTTTCTGTTCGCTTGTGGTGCTAAATAACCAGATTTCACTTCAATGTTTGGTGTTTTAATGTAGATGTCTCACTCCAAGCCAGGACAAGAATGCAGCCAACAAGATGGGGGAGGCTGAAATGTAGAATTGGAGGCTGAAATGTAGAATTGGAGACTGAAATGTAAACTTTCCTGCCCTGGGGCATTGCGTGACCCCAGGACTCTCCTGACATGACCTCTGTGGGTGTGCAGTGCAAGCAGACACCGTGGTCAGTGTTGGTTTGGTTCCTTGGCTCACCCATGCCAGGCACAGCTCCCGCTGGCCCCGGGGGTTTGGACTGGCGCACGCTCAGTCCCAGCACAGCCAGGACATCCCCAGGGCTGAGCCATCGACCCCTCAGAGGCTCCCAGCCCACGCCTGGAGGCACAGCCTGAGCACAAACCCTTCCCACGTCATTTCCAGACCAAACCAAATCAGTTCCATTCCCACATTCCAATGGCCAAATGCTCTCTGCCAAGTCCTGGGCAGCTTCTTCCTCCTACCATTCACTATTTTCCTACTCTCAACCCCTGAGATGGTGTTCACAGGGGTTCTTGGATGAGGGAGGAGATGAGGATCTGACTCCATGTTTCAGAAGGCTTGATTTATTATTTTATGATATATATTACTTTAAAACTATACTAAAAGAATGGAAGAAAGGATTTCATCAGAAGGCTGGCTAAGAATAGAATAGGAAAGAATGATAACAAAGGTTTGTGGTTCCGCTCTCTGTCCAAGCCAGCTGGGCTGTGATTGGCCATTAATTAGAAACATCCAAGATGGGCCAATCCCAGATGCACCTGTTGCATTCCACAGCAGCAGATAACCATTGGTTACATTTTGTTTCTGAGGCCTCTCAGCTTCTCAGGAGGAAAAATCCTAAGGAAAGGATTTTTCAGAAAAGTTGTCTGTGACAAACCTCCTTGGGGTGACTCCAGAACTGATGCCCTTGGTTCTGTGCCTTGTTTCGTGTGAAGAAATCAGCCAGGCTCCAAGCCCAGGCTGGCTCCAGGCACCTGCAGGACAGGAACACAGTTGGACACTTCAGCTCCTCTCAGGAGAGACCCTTCAGTGGCCTTGGCACTTCTGCAGCAGGAGGTGTTGGTTTGGGATACTGGGAATGGAGCTCAGAAGGGTCTGGAGCCCCAGGAGGGGCTGGGGGAGCTGGGAAGGGGCTCAGCCTGGAGCAAAGGAGGCTCAGGGGGCCCTTGTGGCTCTGCACAGCTCCTGCCAGGAGGGCACAGCCGGGGGGGGTCGGGCTGTGCTCCAGGGAACAGGGACAGGAGCAGAGGGAACAGCATTAAGCTGCTCCAGGGGTGGTTTAGGTTGGACATCGGGAGGAATTTCTCCACAGAAATGGTGATTGGGCATTGGAAGGGGCTGTCCAGGGGCACGGTGGAGTCCCCATCCCTGGAAGTGTTTAAGAAAAGCCTGGATGTGGCACTCAGTGCCATGGTCTGGGTGACAAGGTGGTGTCAGGTCACAGGTTGGACTTGATTTCAAAGGTCTTTTCCACACTTTTCTGTTCCAGCCCAGCTCATTCTGTGATTGTGTGATTCTGTTCTCTGGGATTCTGTGATTCTGTTCTTTGGTTCTGGGATTGATTCTGGGATTCTTGGATTCTGGGATTGATTCTGGGATTCTGTTCTCTGGGATTCTGGGATCCTGTTCTGCGATTCTGTGACTCTGTTCTCTGGTTCTGGGATTCTGTAATTCTGGGATTGATTCTGTGATTCTGTTCTGGGATTCCAGGATTCTGGGATTCTGTTTTGGGATTCTGTGACTATGTTCTCTGGTTCTGGGATTCTGGAATTGATTCTGTGATTATTTTCTGGGATTCTGTTCTCTGTGATTCTGGGATTCTGTTCTCTTGTTCTGGAATTCTGGGATTGATTCTGTGATTCTGTTCTGGGATTCTGGGGTTCTATTCTCTGGGGTTCCACCTCCAGCAGCCCAGGCCCAGCCGTGTGTTCCCTTGGGAGCACCAGGCCCAGCGTGTCCCACAGAGATGAAGCTTTGAGCTCTTCATGGTGGGGATCCCCCAGCTGCCATCCTCAGGGAGAAACGCCTGCAATTCCTCCTGCGTGTCCATCCCTGCCCCAAGGCATGGACACTCAGAAGGTGTGTTATACACACTGATGGTGCCACACAGAGCCCAGGGCTGGAGCTGGGCTCCCCACACACACCGGGGCACAGCCTGGAGGCAGCCCAGCTCCCAGCGCTGCTCTGTTTGCTCTCCATCCCTTTCCAGCCCTGTTATCTCGAGGTGAGGCCCTCCCACGGCACCCCAGGGCCTCAGAAAAGCTGCAGGATCTGAGAGCCAGGTGAGCACAGAGCAAGCCCCATTCCCAGCCCAGCAGAGCCCAGCCCAGCCCAGCCCTGCTGACCCGTGGGTTAGGCCAGGAAAAGTAGGGCACTGTGATACCAGCAGGAGCCCAGATCTGCTGATGCTGAGCTATTTATTTAGTGATAAATAAACTAATGCGCCTGATAGTCTGCTAATGCCTGTAAATTTCCATTTATCAGCCTGCAGAGAGTCCTGGAATGCTTTGGGTTGGAAGGGACCTTAAAGCTCAGCTCAGTTAAAGCTCAGCTCAGTTAAAGCTCAGCTCAGTTAAAGCTCAGCCCATTCCACCCCTGCCATGTCAGGGGCACGTTCCACTGTCCCAGGGTGCTCAAAGCCTGTCCAGCCTGGCCTGGGACACTTCCAAGGATGCTTTGCTGGTGCATCTCAGTCTCCCCAGGTCCGAGTCCTCCCTCTGCAGCAGATCTGTCGGCCAAGACCTTCCCTCCCTCCCTCTCCCACTCTCAGAAGATGCTCAGATGGCTTTTTGGATGACATTGGTGCTGCAGCCCCCGCGCTTTCTGTGATTGCACAAACAGCTCTCACCGGGCTCTCTGACCTCCTCTCTTGCAGTCCTGATGACAAAAAATGATGCAGAGCTTTGGGTTTCAGGAAGGAGGCCAATAAATCACTCACCTGCTGCTGGGAAGGAGCCATAAAATGGGGTTTGCCATTTTGCAATTGTATCAAAAGTCTCACGAGGTTTCATCATGGTGTGATGAGAGTTTCAGCTTTTCTGAATGGAGCACAAATGAAAACATTTATTACAAAGCCTTAGAAGAAACAGTAGAGCAAAGATTAGAGGAAGGTGTTTATTGATAAATCAGGGCAGTATCAGGATCAGACAGGTAAGCACTCAGGAATGTGAATTTACATAAATCTCAGGGAGCTGCTGAGTCACAAGGGGAAGGATGGGTCAATAACTGGAGGCCTTTCTACCCAGGAACAGCTGTGTCTCATTTCCCCTGAAATTCATTCGTAACTGAAGTAGATGGAACAGGCCTAACAGGCAGAACAGTGGGACCTGATTGGTTTGGGCATTTTCTCAAAAATCTCCTGTCCTGCAGCCACAATCCAGGCTCAGCCCTGCCCCTCTGCACACCAGGATGTCTCCACAGCTCTGCATTTTGGATATTCCAGGACATGAATTGTCATGTCGCCTTATTTAGGACATTTCTTCCCACAGCTGAGTGGGGAGGAAATGCAGAGCAGCATTTCTGAGAGCAGAAGCTCAATTCCACCAGGACAAGGTGTAAAACAGCTCTCAGGTGAGGCTGAGTACAGCCAGGAATGCTGGCAGAACTCCTCAGTTATTCCATCCTGCTGGCCTGAATGCAGTGAAAATGTGAATTTTACTTTTTTCAGAGCTTTTCCTGAGCAGCAACCCTCACACTTGGGCTGTGAGCACCCATGGGGTGGCTCTGGGTGTGTTATTTCAGCTTGGATTGGGCCTGCAGAGCTTCTGAACTAACACCACCCTTGGGAATTGAAATAAAATTACTTTTTGTCAAAGAGCAGCCCTGCACTGGCTGTGCTTCCTCCTGTGCCCCTTCTTGCCAGGAAGAGCCTGGCCAGGTCCCTGCTGCATTTCCAGCACGTGGATCCTTCCTGGGCACACCTGGCACCTTCCCTGCAGCGTTTGGACAGGAAATTGGCCCCAAGAACAGCTTGTCCCGAGCCTATCCCAGGGTAATTCCCACTCCAAACCTTCTCTCTGTTGTCCCTGACCCAGGAAGGTTTGATTTGGGAGGCACAGCCTTTCCAGTCCCTGTGGGCTCTCCTGCCACCTCCTGAACGTTCCAGCAGTTCAGAGAAGAGCTGAGCTACCACACAAAGACTCAAAAACGCCTCCCGCACCCCTAACCCTTCATGTTTAACCCTTTATTTACTACCAGCCCACCAGTGTGATGCTGTTCACAGGGGTTCTTGGATGAGGGAAGAGATGAGGATCTGACTCCATGTTTCAGAAGGCTTGATTTATTATTTTATGGTATATATTACCTTAACTATACTAAAAGAATCAAAGAAAGGATTTCCGCAGAAGGCTGGCTAAGAATAGAAGGAGTGATAACAAAGGTTTGTGGCTCGGCTCCCTGTCCCTGTAGCCATGATATTTTCTGAAAAATCCTTTCCTTAGGATTTTTTCTCCTGAGAAGTTGAGAGGCCTCAGGAACAAAATGTAACCAATGGTTATCTGCTGCTGTGGAATGCAACAGGTGCATCTGGGATTGGTCTCATGTGGTTGTTTCTAATTAATGGCCAATCACAGTCAGCTGGCTCGGACAGAGAGCTGAGCCACAAGCCTTTGTTATCATTCCTTCTTTTTCTGTTCTTAGCCAGCCTTCTGATGAAATCCTTTCTTCTATTCTTTTAGTATAGCTTTAATATAATATATATCATAAAATAATGAATCAGCCTTCTGAAACATGGAGTCAGATCCTCGTCTCTTCCCGAGACCCCTGTGAACACCATCACACCCTGGCCATCCCTGCAGCGCTGCCCAAATTTCTCCCCCATCCTTCATCTCCCCCATCCCTCACTCTCACAGAACCATGGAATGTGCTGAGCTGGAAGGGACCCACAGGGATGATCAATGCCAAAGCCAAAGCCTGCCCAGAGCCCCCAGCAAGCCCAGCCTGGGCATCCCTGGAGCTCTGGCAGCCTCGGGGCCGTGCCCATTGCCTGGGCAGCCTGGGCAGTGCCAGCACCTCTGGGGGAAGAGCCTTGCCCTGATCTGCAGCCTGAGCTGCCCTGGCCCAGCTCTAGCCGTGCCCTGGCTGCTGTCCCTGTCCCAGAGCAGAGATGGGAGCTGTTCCTCCTCTCCCCCTCCTGAGGAGCTGCTACCTGTGAGGACTCTCCCCTCAGTCTCCTCTTCTCCACATGGCCTCGCTTGCTCCTCATGCAGCTTCCCCTCAAGGCCCATCAACACCTTTGCTGTCTCCCATCAACACCTTTGCTGTCTCCCTTTGGATGCTCTCTAATAATTTCATGTCTTTCTTACATTGTGCTGCCCAAATTGCTCACAATATCCAATCTGAGGCTCCCCAACCCAGAACAGAGCAGTTGCTTCCACTCCCATTGCCCAAACCCTTCCCCTTTCTGCAGCCCTGCCTTGTCCAGCTCTTTCTCCTCTGTTTATTTCTATTTTCCTGGCACTGTGATAAAACCAACCTGAATGTTCTTCTCTGGATAACAGCGCTGACACTTCCCAAATCATGTCTCCAGTTTGCCACCACTTCAACTTTCAATCACATTTCTGTTTTCCCACCTTTAAATTCCAAATTAGGAACCACCAAGTCCCTTCAGGGGGGGTTTGTGAGAAAACTGGGAAGCTCTGAGCACAGAAAAAAAGTTTGAGAGGAATTTCTGATTGACAACTTCCCCATTGTACATGATATGCACAAGGCTGAAGTTCAGATCACAAGAATGGTTTTGCTTTCATCCTTGAATTGCACAATAATGAAATCCTGCAGCTCTTGCCGTCCCTTGAGCTGTTTCTGATGAAGCTGCACTAAAATCTGTCAGTCCAAGCCAGAACTGCAGAGAGATAAAGAGAATTCACCTGAGGCTCCTCACAAACAGCTCCCCTCACTCAGCAAAGATCTGTAAATCCCGAACCACTGCTCACAGCTCTGCCCAGCTGAGCTGATCCTTCTTCTCTCCTCCTCCTCCTCCCCAGGCAGATCAGAGCCCCGCAGGGCCGGATGGAAATTCTGCATTTTCCAGGGCACAATTTCCAGGCTGTCAAAGGGAATTGGAGGCTGCAAACTCAAACCATGGGAGGAGATGTGTGTGTTCCTGCAGAGCACGCTGGGACCGTGGTCACACCTTTCCTTGTCATCACAAATAGATTTTCTTCCACAGGATCCCAGGCTCAGTCTTTGTAGCAAATATTTCTCTTTGTCTTCTCATAGAATAGAGAATCCCAGAGTGGTTTTAGCTAGAAAGGACCTTAAATCCCACCCAGTGCCACTCCTGCCATGGTAGGGACACCTCCCACTGTGCCAGGTGCTCCCAGCCCCAATGTCCAGCCTGGCCTTGGGCACTGCCAGGGGCTGCTCTGAGCACCTGTGCCAGGGCCTGCCCACCCTCACAGGGTAGAATTCCTCCTTATTATCCAATCTAAATCTATTTTATCCAATCCAAATCTATTTTATCCAATCCAATCTATTTAAATTTTCTTCCACAACACGGCAGCTCCTGAGCTGACACTATTCAGGAAAAGGCAGGAGGGTCCTGTCCCCATCACTGAGCTGTGTCACCCCCTGTCCCCATAACATTCTGCTCAGGAATTCCATCACCCCTCCTTGTCCGTCTTGCTGGGTGTCATCTCAGGACATTCCAGGTTTCTGCATTTTTATTAATATAATTTTTTTATTCATATTACCCAGCAGGCCACATTTTGAGGCATGAACCAGGATATGGGAAATTCCCTGTTAAAATCCTTCAAGGCTGCGGGAATTCCTGCCTGAGTGCAATTCCAGCTGCAGCTGCTCTGCAGGGTGACAGAGCTGTCCCAGCTCCTGGGGACTGTCCCAGCCCAAGGGTCCCCAGCTGCTGCCAGAATAAACATTTCACAAAGCCCCAAAGGTGAGAGAGGAGGCAGTGCCCATGCAGCATCCCAGGGAGCTGCACATCTCCTGGGTTTGCAGAGCCAGGCAGTGAGAAATGGATTACAGAGCATCCCTGCCCTGCTGGGACTGTGGGCTGGGTGTTCTGGGTAAATCCTGGGCAGAGGAAGGAAAGGAAACACGTGGAGCTCCAGCTGCTCTGCAAACACAGCTGCTTTTTGGAGTTGCAAAACTCCAAGTGTAAAAGTGTAAATCCTAGGAAAGGAAACAGAAGGGCAGGGTGCGGAGGAGCCAAAGGTGACAATACACCTGTTCATTACATAATCCCTGGGTGATAAAATGCATTTATCTCCCTCTTTTCTCTTTTCTGCACTTTGTCCAGAAAACTTTCTCCGGGACAGACTTCCAAAGTCCCAGGGCAGCTTCACTCAGTGAATGGTTTTTATCAAAATAATGGTTCTCTCCTTCCTCAAGGCATTGTTGTTTGGGGTGAACAACACTTGTCAGATAAACTGTGACCTTCCAGAGGCAAGAGCAGCAGCCTGAAGAGGGAGATCTGGCACTTCCCTGGCCAGGACTCTGCATTTCCCAATCCTTTACCCTGGGATTTATATGGACCTGCACCTGTTGTGCCTCAGCAATTCCCATTTCATCAGGGAATGCCCCACAAAGCACCCCCTGCTGCACCTTCCCCCAAAACTCCATCTCCCAGACAACTTGGATCAAAATCTCAGCTCAAAATTACCCTGCAATGATTAAAATTAAATTACTTGAAGGTGATAGAAGAAGGGAACAGCTTGACTGTCCACAAGAAGAAGAACCTTCCTGATTTGTGGGACCTTTCCCAATTAGAGAGGAATTTTTCCACCCCAAATTAATTTGAAACTGCTCAGATCTGGGCTGGTCAGTCATGGGGCACACCCGACTTCTTCGCCCAGCTTGGGGCAGCAGGGGGTGGCAGAGAGGAGCTGTGGGAGCATGCAGGGGCTCTGACAAATTGGGTTTCCTGTTCAAGCCCAGCTTTGGGACAGTCACTGCAGGGCACAGGGGCTGTGCAGCTGAGAGAGACCCCAGGGAAGAATCCTGGAGAGGCTCCAGGGCACTGCATCCTCTGCCTTGCTGGGGAAAGGCCCAGAGGGCTGGGGGTCATTTTGGGCACCTCATGACAAGAAAGGGGATGGAGACAGGGCAGGGAATGAAGCTGGGAAGGGGCTGGAGCCCCAGGAGAGGCTGAGGGAGCTGGGAAGGACAAAAGGAGCAAAGGAGGCTCAGGGGGGACCTTGTGGCTCTGCACAGCTCCTGCCAGGAGGGGACAGCTGGTGGGGTCGGGCTGTGCTCCTCCTTCTCCTTCTCCTTCTCCTTCTCCTTCTCCTTCTCCTTCTCCTTCTCCTTCTCCTTCTCCTTCTCCTTCTCCTTCTCCTTCTCCTTCTCCTTCTCCTTCTCCTTCTCCTTCTCCTTCTCCTTCTCCTCCTCCTTCTCCTCCTCCTTCTCCTCCTCCTCCTCCTCCTCCTCATCCTTATCCTTATCCTCCTCTTTCTCCTGCAGCAGCAGAGTTGCAAATGGCAGAGAGGATTTTTGGAAACCAGTTCCCCAGGGCAGGTTTGGTAAAGGCAAATGTCCTGTTTGGGTTCTCATAAATGGAAGAGGAGCTGCAAGGACCTGCAGGATCCTTTGTAAAGGCCAGGACACTCCAGGAGAGCTCTGGAGCACTTGGAGATCATCCCCATGTCTGGGAGGTGTGAACTGAGTAAAAAAACCCTCTATGATTTTGGGCTGGTAATGAAGGTAAAGCAAAGGGAAAATTTCCGTGGCTGAAAAAGTGGTGCATGGGAATATTTTCCCTGGAGGGTGGTGAAAACTTCATTGGGAGTGTTTAAGAAGGGCAGAGACACAAATAAAGCTGGTTTGCTTTGGGCAGGGAGTGCCAGCTTCATTTCTTCAGGAATCCATGGGTCTGTGGCTTCTTTTCCCGAAAAGGGATCTTCTTCCCATAAGGAGGTGAAGGAAGGAGGCAGCACAGCCAGAGCATCCATTTCCCACAGGAATCTTCCTCCAGGGAGCCGAGAGATGAGAAGGGAGAATGAGAATTTTTCCCCAAAATCAAGACATGCAGGGGAAATAAAGATTTCACCCCAAGTCAGCTGCACAGTGTGAGAGAGAGGAGGAAACTGAGAGCAGCCCATGTGGAGGGGAAGAAAGGCTGACTTTAGATCAACTGTAAATATCCTGAGTCTCTTCTTATTTCCTGCCTCTGTTTATAAACATTCTGTAAGGAGTAGTGGCTGCTTATAAAAGAAGTGTTAAAATGAGCAAAGCAAGCTGCTGCAGAGGACTGAGCTGCCAGCTCAGGTGAGGCTGACAAAAGCACTGCCCATAAATTCCTGCAGCTCCTCAGGACCCTCAGAGCCATTTCAGAAAGAGCAGAAAAGCAAAAAAAAAAAAAAAAAAAAAAAAAAAAACAAAGAAAAGAAAAGAAAAAGAAAATTCAGAGAAAAGGAATCCTCAAAGCCACATTGTGACAAAGGTGGGCTTTTGCCACCTGGTTTAATCCTGCAGAGGAAAGTGGTTGTATCATCTCCAACCCCTCTCGTGGCGCGTGCCCTGCGGCAGCTCAGTGAGGCAATTAATTTCGGGAGGAATTACCCAACCCTTAATTTTTCTGAGCAATTATCAGCTCAGGTACCAGCCAGGAGCCCGAGCGCTCCCTGCTCTGACAATGGCTGCCTGCAAGTAGCTGCAGAATCCTGCACTTGGCCAGGGAGCCTCCTGTGGGATCTGTCTCCAGGTGCCCCCACGGGCGGAGCGTGCCCAGGGAGCGACTGCAGCCTCTCCCGGGATCTGCTCTCCTGCTCCTGAGCACAACTGCTGCAAAGGGCTTTGGCTTTAAAGGAGTTCAGCCTTCCTCTTCCTCTCTCTCCTCGTCTTCTCCTTCTCTTTCTCCTCCTTTTCTCCTTCTCCTTCCCCTTCCCCTTCTCCTCCTCCTTCTCCTCCTCCTCATCCTTCTCCATCTCCTCCTCGTGCAGCAGCAGAGTTGCAAATGGCAGAGAGGATTTTTGGGAGCCAGTTCTTCTCCTGATGATCCATCCTCTGGATCCACAGGCCATCACGGGGCTGACTGCCAGGACAGCCATGTGAGTGGAAGATGAGCTGCAATTTTCACTTCTTGCAGGTCCCCTCTGAGCAGGCAGGAGTGGCAGTCCCTGCAGGAGTTGCAGTCCCTGCAGGAGTTGCAGTCCCTGCTGGTGTTACAGTCCCTGCAGGAGTGGCACTCACTGCAGATATTGCAGTCCCTGCAGGAGTTGCAGTCCCTGCTGGTGTTACAGTCCCTGCAGGAGTGGCACTCACTGCAGATGTTGCAGTCCCTGCAGATGTTGCAGTCCTTGCAGGAGTGGCAGATGTTGGTGATGGGCAGAGAGAACAGGAGCAGGATCCTGATGAAATTCCCTGGGGAATCCAGCACAGTCCATGTGTGCACTGAGCTCCTGGGCTGGGGCTGCAGCTGCTCTGTGCCTGCTCCTGGGGCAGGCTGAGCCTGGCTCAGTGCTGGTTTTGGACAAACCTGGCTCCTGATCCATTTCCAGCTCTGCATGGCCTGGCTGTGGATGCGTGAACTCCCTTCATGCCATCAGCCCAAATATTCCTGGGGCTCTGAGCCCACGCTTTTAGAACACTGGATATTTTTACACGTGGGTGCCAAGCATGCCCAGGTGTTTTTGGGAGTCTGAGGGAAGGTTCAGCCCCTCCTGGAGATCCTCAGGGCTGTCACCAGCTGGCACTTTTGTGCTGACTGCAGCAAAAAGCACCAGGGCCGGGTCTGCTTTCCTTGGCTCTCACCTGGGAATGATGCAGGAGCTTGAACAAAAGCCCACTGAAGAAGAGGTTGGCATTCCTTGAATTCCCAGGCATTCCAGGGTCCTCCAGGAGCTCCACACACCCTGTGCTGTCTGCCTGGGAGATAAAACCCCTCTGAATCTCCCCGTGCTGCAGGTTGGAGCTTCACTCCTGCTCTCTGCTGGAGCATCCCTCAGAGATGTGGCTCCAAATCTGCCAAGACATCAGGGTGGCTTTGCCCTAATGGCCTTGGAGGTGGCTGTGTTTGACCAAGGTCACACCTGGGGACAGGCTGAGGTTCAGGGGACACCAGGAGATGAGCAGAGGTCACACAGAAGGATGTGCTGAGCAGGGTTTATTGTGGGGCAGCGTCCTCAGTGTCCTCCCTCTCTGTGCCTGCTGTTCCATTCACAGAGTGACTCCTCTGAGCCCAGGAGCAGCTCCAGGGAAATCTGGATCCCCTTTCCAGGTGGAGAAAGGAAGGAAGCTTGTTTCTAAGTCCAGGAATTTACACAGGAATAACAATTGTACTGATGGCTTCACCAACAATGAGTGACACCTGAGTCCCACCAAAATCCTGTTAAAAATCCCTGTTAAATCCCAGCTTTCTGGGAAGCCAAGTCCTTTTTATTTGAGCAGGGAGAGCTCAGAGCCCTTGCAGGGCCTGAAGGGGCTCCAGGAGAGCTGCAGAGGGACTGGGGACAAGGATGGAGGGACAGGAGGCAGGGAATGGCTGCCAGTGCCAGAGGGCAGGGCTGGATGGGATCTTGGCAATTGGGAATTGTTCCCTGGCAGGGTGGGCAGGGGCTGGGCTGGAATTGCCAGAGCAGCTGTGGCTGCCCCTGGAGCCCTGGCAGTGCCCAAGGCCAGGCTGGACATTGGGGCTGGAGCACCTGGCACAGTGGGAGGTGTCCCTGCCATGGCAGGGGTTGGAATTGGATGGGATTTTAAGGTCCCATTCCATGATTCTGTGATTTCCTGGAAGTAGCTCCTGTTGGGCTTGGAGCACCTGGGACAGTGGGAGGTGTCCCTAGAGGTGGCACGGGATGGGATGGGATGGGATGGGATGGGATGGGATGGGATGGGATGGGATGGGATGGGATGGGATGGGATGGGATTTCAGGTCCCTCCCAACCCATTCTGTGATTCTGTGCACTCAGCTCTGGACATGGGAGCTGCCTTGCTGCCCACCCAGAGGGAAGGAGGATGTGAATGCAGATATCCATGGACACTCCAGGAGCTCTGGAGGCCCCACTGCCATCACTGCAAGGGTGCTCAGGGCTGGCAGGGGCTGCCCAGGGAGGTTTGGAGTGCCCATCCCTGGAGGTGTCCCAGGAAGGGCTGGAGGTGGCACTGAGTGCTCTGGGCTGGGGACAAGGTGGGCATTGGGCACAGCTGGGACTCCATGGGCTGGGAGGGCTTTTCCACCTCAGGGGTTCTGGAATTCTGTGATTCTGTGCCTCTGGGATCACTGCTCTGCACTGGGAGTTCTGAAGGCTGATTTTTCCATTTTCCACAGCTGGGAATGCCAGAGCAGGGAGCACCTGAGGCTGATTTTATGGCATCGGATGGGAGAAAGCCTGAAGGGCTCCAAAACTGTCCTTTGATGATCTGCTGCAGCCTCCAGAGCCTTTCAATACTCCTGAAGGTGTTTATTCCAGAGAGTGAGGGGAATACCTCTCTCAAAATCCATTGGTGAGATGCAGCTCTGACTCAGTCACTCTTTGGGTGTCTCCAGAATCACTGTCAGCGATTCTGTCCCCATTTTTTCTCCACAAAGCAGGAAAATTGCTTCCCTGCTCAACCTCAGTGACAAAGCACCGATGTCCTCATGTCCCTGCAATGCTGATTTATGGCAGTGGCAGGAATGTGAAATTATTCCAGGCCAAAGCTTTGCCCACAGGCAAAGCGAGGCCAAGCAAAACTATCATCAGTTTATGGCACAATTTGGAATAATTTCTTGAGCACCAAAGCAAAAATATGACTCTTTACTAGACATTTTTTTTTTTTTTCAGAAAGGGAAAAATAATTGGACTTGAGGTATGGCAATGCTTCTGGGAAAGTTGTTTTTCCCACTTTTGCCAGGTTAAAAGTCTGTGTGGAAAGGTTTGAAAATTAAATTTCCATCCTGAAAAAGCAAAGCAGACAGGGCTGGGGAAGGAGGTGATGGGGAAAGAGGATTATTTGCCCTATTTCTGCAGCAGCGCTGCCAAATTCCTGGGCTGTTATGTAATTAGCACATTCTCCCTGCTCCAATCATGACAGCACGTGCCTTCCTGCCATTCCCCAGGCAGTGGTGCAGGCTTTTGTCCATTCAGAGCACGTTTAAAATCTGCAACTTAAAAAGTTTTGTTGAGAAATAGGGTGGGAGAGCAGAAGGGGGAAGCAAGTTTGTGATTTCTGTTGTTGTTGCTGTTTCCAGGTGAGATTTCTCCCTCTCCCTTCTGACTTTCTGGATGCTCCTGCTTGATCGCAGCCCAGACCAGGCCAGTGTCCAGGAGGATTCACGTTTTTGGGGGTTTTTTTGGACACAAAAAGTGCTGCCAAGATACCACCCCTGCCTCAGGATCTCACAGATATTTTTAACAGATATTACACTTTATTTCTTGTCTGAGTCACCCACCCAGAAGAAGAGATATGCAAACAACTTCCTGCCAGCCCTTCCCATTTTTCCTGGTAGCAGCAGGTCCCTGTGCAGTGAGATTCCCAGGTGACAATTCCTGAGGATAACACAGATAAACATCACCCAGGAATATCAACCAGCCCAGCCCAATTCCTCAGGTTCAGACCTCTCAGGGCAGATATCGAAATCCCCTTTTCCAAGGTTATTTTCACGCTGTTTAATGAGCTCTTATCTTGAGAACTGTAATGAGGTTTCAGGAATTAATCCAGGGAGATTACTTTGGGGAGGGGCAGTTCTGGAGCTTTTTAGTGCCTGGGGAACAGAACATCCAAGGCCGAATCCAGAGACACAACTGGAGGACACCACAAATCAGAGCTGGAGTGGGTTTGGTCAATATTTTTCATGAGTCACCAGAGGGAAAAAATCAGTTTTGCAAACAATGATTAAAAAAAAAAAAAAAATCTATATCTATCTCCCAATTCTATTTCCTAAAACTGAGTTTTCACAGAAAGTTTGGGATTTTTAAGGGAGGCAAGTGGGAGTTGGGCTCTGTTTCCAGGGAACAAGGGACAGGACAAGAGGAAATGGCCCCAAGTTTTGTCAGAGGAGGTTTAGGTTGGATTTTAGGGGAAATTTCTTCCTTTTGAGAGGTGTTCAGCCCTGGCACAGCTGCCCAGGGCAGTGATGGAGTCACCATCCCTGGAAGTGTTCAAACATCAGGTGGATGTGGCACTTTGTGATAAGGTTCAGTGGCACAGTGGGTTCAGTCAAAGACTGGATGACCTTGGAGGTCTTTCCCAATCTTTGTGATTCTGGGATTCTGTGATTGGACTCAGCTCTGGGTACAGAAAAATAAAGCAGAAAAATGGGAATCTCCCCACACCATGATCACTGGAATTGGGGAAATCTGAGTGATTATTCCTCATTTAGTGCCAGGAAAGGTGCAGAACCTTTGTCCTCTGGAATGATCACTGGAATTGGGGAAATCTGAGTGATTATTCCTCATTTAGTGCCAGGAAAGGTGCAGAGCCTTTGTCCTCCAAATCACCAGAAGTTCCTGGTCACAGAGCTGTTCCCATATACAGATTAGATGGGAAGGGTGATCTGTAGATGGAACGTGTTCCCCATCAAGGCTCAGTGGAAATTGAGGTATTTCCATGGAGAACCTCCACAGCCTCTCTCCAAGGCTTCTAACACAGATTTTTCAGCTTTTTCTTTTTCCCTGGTCCACCTATCCCAAGACCTGGTGTCACATTCACATTTTCTCTGAAAAATCCTTTTGCCCAGGATTTTTCTCCTGGGAAGCTGAGGAGCCTCAGAGGAAAGGAAAACAATTCTTATCTCATTTGCTTCTCCTGCGTTGTGCTCATGTGGAATGTGTTTGGAGATTGTTTGCCCACAGGTGATTGTTCCATTGGATTCTGCTGTGAGTTGTTTTCACTCTTTGGCCAATCAGGGCCAAGCTGTGTCAGGACTCTGGAGAGAGTCAGGAGTTTTCATTATTATCTTTTTAGCCTTCTGTAAGTATCCTGTCTGTATTCTTTAGTATAGTTTAGTATAGCATTCTTTAATATAATATAGTATCATAAAGTAATAAATTAGCCTTCTGACATGGAGTCAGATTCATCATTCCTTCCTTTGTCGGGGGACCCTGCAAATACAATAACCTGGCTCTGGCTGATTTTGATGCTCCTGGTGCTGGGAGCAGAGTCACCAAACCTGCACATTGTGCATCAATGGGGTCAAATTCCCCATATCAGTTCAGAATTAGGACTCCCATCATTCATTTTCCCAACTCAGGGAACATTTTAAAAGCCTCCTGAAGTTCCCCAGAAGCTGCATAAGCACCAATTGTTGCTTGCTCTGTAAAGTTCATCTGAGTTTGGAGAGAGCAGCTCTTTAAACCCATAAAAGACATCAGGTAAGGGGTGGATGCACCAGAGCATCCCAGGAACTGGGATGAGGGAAAGGCAGTGCAACAGGCAGGGAAAAGCCCTGGGCTTTCCAAGCAGGTGAGGGCAGAGTTTCCAGTCCCTTCCTTGCCCATGGGAGGAAATTCTCTTTAAGGGCCCTTCCAACCCAAACCATTCCAATATTCTCTGGTTCTCTTATTCATTCCCAGCTGAGCTTCCATTTCAGAAGTTGGCCTAAGGACTCCTCATCCAACTCCTACCAGGGTAATGTTGGTGGTCATACTCTTAAAAACAGACATTCCTCCTTCTTCAGGGAGCCTGGTTTCTCTTTTGTACTTAACTGTAAAGCACCTCCCATGGTCAGACCTCAAACGAACGAGACCTTAACAAATTATGAGCAGCAAACCTTAAGGAGAGCCCACCAGTGCAGGCTGTGCACACAAGAACTTTATTTAGGCAGTTTTCACAGAATTCACAGAATTCCCAGAATCACTGGGTTGGAAGAGACCTTCAAGACCATCTAGTCCAACCCAGCCCCAACACCTCAACTCAACCCTGGCACCCAGTGCCACATCCAGGCTTTGTTAAACACACCCAGGGATGGTGACTCCACCACCTCCTCGGGCAGAACATTCCAGAACTTTATCACTCTTTCCATAAAAACTTTTTCCCTAGAAGTGAGACAGAAAGCCTTCCCCCTCATTCCAGAGGTTTTCTGCTCTGAGCAGTGGGAGCAGCCCGAGGTGCAGATCCCTGCACTCCCCCATTCCTGTGCTCCCCAAGCGATTCCTGAAAGCCCCACATTTATCAGAGATCAGCAGGGGCTGGAAATCCAGGCTCCTTTGTTTAGTCTTGGGGAATGTGCAGCAGGAAAACATCGCCATCCTGTTTTCCAGGCGCTAGCACGCAAATAAGGATGGAGGAAAAACACGGCAGCGTCTCGGACAGGCGGTGATTAATCCTCATTGTGTCCCCTGCTGAGCAGGTGCCAGGGCTGCTGCTGGCCAGGCCGTGCCCCCCTCACTGCCCAGCCTGGGGGGCACTTGCTGGGCTGGTCCTGTGAGTGGGGACAAGGAGGATGCTCCAAAATCCAAGGTGGAAGCGCCTATGGAGATAAATGGTGTAAAAGGTGCTGGCACAGGGTGAGTGAGAGAGGGACAGAGCCAGGGAGCAGCTCCTCATGCTGTGTGGTCTGACTCACCTGCCCCTGGCCTGTCACTGTCCCCTTGCCACTCCTGGCTAGCTCAGCCTGGGAATGGCCAGCTGAGGCTGCAGGGCTGAGAGGCTGCACAAAGCCGTGATGGTAAGTCAGTGGCAGCCCACATACAGCATCCCTGGGCTGTGACCAAAGCACCCAGGAGCTGTGCCAGCTCAGTGCCAGCTGGGTCACAGTGGCAGGGAAGGGACTGACAATGGGCTACAAGCCTCCTCCTAAGGCAGGGCAAAGCCTTGAGAACTCTGAAGGTGCCCTCAGTGCTGGTTCTGTGCATTTTCCCCAGCACAGCCTGTGCAGCTTTTGCAGCAAAACCCCACACCTGTGCAGCCTGAGTGCTGGAAGGGGTGAGCAGGGACATGGGGACAAGGCTGAAGTGTCCCTGCCCTTGGGATCGCAGTCGTGGGGCTCTATTCAGCACAAACATCTGGCCACAAACTTGCTATGATGTGCTCCATCTTCCAGGGGAGCAAACCAGTGAGGATTAGTTCTGCTGTCACCCTGCACCTCTTTGGTCTCTGCCCCAGCTCATCTCTGCTCATTTTGGCCTTCAGGGACTTTGGGGAGTGATGGCATTTGAGCCATGACTGGGCAATGAGGCCCCAGCCTTGTGCAGGGGTCTCTGGGTCCTCCCACAATATCAGTGATAAAGAGCCTCATTAATAATGATCATAATGGGGGTGTGAATGGCTTTGTTCATATAAAACCAGTTCTGGGCTCTCTGCATTAACCAGGAGCTGTGGGTGCAGGCAGGGCAGGATGCACCAGAGGGACCAGGGCTGGTGTTTCTGTGCTGATACAGATCTCTGTGCTCTGAGCCTCCTGAGAACTCTGGGATTTAAACAGTGAAGAAATTGGAACACTTGGAAATTCAAACATGTTCATATCCCACAGAAGTCAAAGCCTCAGGTGTGGGTTCTTAATTGACCTTCTCTGTGCCACCTGCACAGCCCTGGTGGGAATGGGACACCCCAAATCTTCCCAAAATGTCCCCTCCTTCCTGCAGTCCAGGTTGTTCCGTGAGGTGGGAAGAGGTGGCCTAAAAACAGGGGGACAATCCTGCTGTTCTTGCTGGACACGGTGGGTGATCCTAAATCTAACACAAATCAGGGTGGGATTCTTGGGGTTGTCCTGTGCAGGGCCAAGAGCTGGACTTGGATGATCTTTGTGGAGATCTGAAGGTCATGGAGCTCTGAAGATTCTACTCCATTCCATTCCAATCCATCCCATTAAAATCCATTCCATTCCATCCCATTCCATTCTATCCCACCCCATCCTATTAAAATCCATTCCATTCCATTCCATTCCATTCCATTCCATTCCATTCCATTCCATTCCGTTCCATCTCATCCCATTCCATCCCATCCCATCCCATCATATCCCACTGTATCCCACTGTATCCCACTGTATCCCACTGTATCCCATTGTATTCCATTGCATCCCATTGTATCCCATCAATTCCCAATCCCATTCCATCCATTCCATGCATCCCACATATCCCACTGTATCCCATTGTATTCCATCCCATCCCAAACCAACTCCATCCATTCTATGCATCCCATCCCATCCCATTCTCTTCCATGATCCCCCTAGACCAAAGTCTTTCAGGAAAAGCTCAAACCTGGAGGTGAGCTGTGTGTTGTGTGTGCTGGGGTGACCCGACAGGTCACAGGGTCAGGGACAGAGCCCCCTGTGCCTCAGGCTGTAGGAAAAGGCTCCCTGAGGGACAGCCAGGGCCGGTGGCCTCAGCGTGGGAATCACCAAGGGCCATTCCGAGGCTGCACTCCTTGGGAAGGTCAGATGACATAATTACACTGGTCCCTCCTGACCTTGCAATCTCCAAACTCTCATAATTTGTAATCAGGATACAAATTATTTGCCTTGTGAGCTGAGGAAGGAAGTCTTCTGCATCACCTATCTGCTCCCAAACATCCGCTATTGCACAACTGCTCCGGGCACGGGCAGGGCTTTCACTGCAGCCTCCAGCTCAGCTGCAGCCTCCAGGAGCTTTGGCCAGCCTGGCTGCTCCAACCCATCCCGTCCCAGTCCAGTCTGACTGCTCTGATCCTTTCTGGCTGCTCTGATCCAGCCTGGCTGCCCCAATCCACCCTAGCTGCCTCAATCCAGTCTGGTTGCCCCAGTCCAAGGTGGCCCAGTCCAGCCTGGCTGTGCCAATCCTGCCCCGTTCCAATCCATCCTACCTCAAACCATCCTGCCCCAATCCAGCCTGACTTCTCCAATTCATCATGCCCCCAATCCATCTTGCCCCAGTCCAGCCTGCCCAAATCCATCCTGGCTGCTCCAATCCAGCCTGGCTGCCTCAATCCATCCATCCTGCCCCAATCCAAGGTGCCCCAATAATCCTGCCTGCCCCAATCCATCCTGCCCCAATCCATCCTGCACCAATCCAGTCTGGCTGCTCTGATCCATTCTGCCTGCTCCAATCCATCCTGCCTTCCCCAATCCATCCTGCCCCAATCCTTCCTGCTCCAATCCATCCTGACTACCCCAATCCATCCTGGTTGCCCCAGTCCAGCCAATCCTGCCCCAGTCCATCCTGGCTGCTCCAATCCATCCTGCTCCAATCCCTGCTGGCTGCCCCAATCCATCCTGGTTTCTCCAATCCATCCTGCCCCAACCCATCCTGGCTGCTCCAATCCCTCCTGGCTGACCCCACCATGCTCCCAATGATGAGTATAAACATTCCATTTGGGGAGGAAATCCCTGTTGTGTAGGTTACCAATAAGTGGGTTAAGCACAGCTGAGGATATTTAAAATTTAGCCAAAACATTTCTGTAAAATCAACGACTTCATTTTTCAAATTAATTTTTCCCACAGAGTCAGTTCACATCCACTGAAAGTGGAGCAAAGGCTGTGACTACCATGGGATGGCCACTGTCACCTGTCCTGTGTGGGCACAAACTCAGAGCACGTGGCTGTTTCAGAGTATCTGATGCATCCCACTGGGCACATCCATCCCCCGAGAACTGCTGCATCCCAAAATGCTCTGGAGCACCATGGCTGTGCTACATCCCAGAGCAGCTGTGGCTGCCCCTGGATCCCTGGGAGTGTCCAAGGATGGGACTTGGAGCAGCCTGGGACAGTGGGAGGTGTCCCTGCCATGGCGGGGGTGAAATGGAATGAGCTTTAGGATCTCTCCCAACCCAAACTGTTCTAGGTTCTGTGATTCCACAATCCCAGTGCACAGCCCTGTTCCAGCCAGTCCTGTGCTGTCACAATGAAGACATCCTTGTCCCCGTGGGATGTGTGACACCCTCACCAGCACCACACTTTGGTGTTCATCGAGGAGCTCACCACAGCTGAGCTCACCCTGGATGCAGCCTCATCATCTGTCCTTCAGCTCCATAAAATGAAGATATTTGGGGGAGTGGGGTCTTTGCCACATCCTAAGATTGAATTTATTTATCCTATGTATTCTCAGAAATTGGATTTCAAATCACCCTGATAACAACCTGGCAGAGGTAGAAAACATAAATTCTGTCCCTGGCTCTCTGCTGGGCAGCGTGAGGAGGCAGAAGGGCTTCAAGTGAGGAAAGTGATTGGGATTCCATCTCGGAGCAGAGTGGAGCAGACAGGTCAGCAGAGGGCAGGAGCTGCAGTGCCCTGAGGACAGGATTAAAGGAGGCCTTTGCAGAGCTCAGCTCCTTTCTGATCTCCTGTCCCCTTCTTGTGGATATTCTCAGTTCAGTTGAAGAAAGAACAAAGATAATTTCTCCCAGGCCAAGCCTGGGAATCTTAGAAGAAAGAATTAAAACAATTATTATCTCTCTTTCTGTAATTGTTGTTTATATAGTTCTCTAGATTGTACTACTCATAGTAGTACAATCACCAATAGTGTGAGAGGTTTTTACTTGGAGACCAACCAAGTCTCCCCTTAGCGAGTCAGATTACAAAAAGACTTGCTACTTCCATTAAACAAAAACCCGCTATTTTAATTAAACACTTTTTCCTTCTGATCCACATGAAGAATGGAGTCTTCATTTCATCCCTGACTCAACAACATCATCTTCCCTCGGGAGGCAGTGCCAGGAGAGGCATCTCCAGTGTCCCCATGGCCACGTCTGGAGCTGGGGACAGGCTGTGACCCTGCTCTGCTGTGACCCTGCTCTGCCCCTCCATGTCCAGCCCCGAACCACGAGCTGGCCCCAGTGATGTGAGCCCAGGGAGCTGTTGTCACCCTGATTTTTTAAGTTTTTCTAAGCCTTCTGATGTTCACATTCTTATAACGAACTTTGTCACACACTTCTTGTAAATAACTTATTGTTTTGCATTCTTTTCTGGAGGAGAAGAAATTTGATGGGCTGTTGGTTTGTCCGGTGTCATTGGAGAGGTGGCACTGTCACCTTCCAATCCACTGTCACTTTTGGAAATCTATAAATGTTGGAGTCAGGAATTAAAAGTGCTCTTTTTACCTTGGAGAGCTGTGTGTCCATGTCGTGTTATTTGGTGTCCTATAGTGACAAACTGTAGGAGCATCGGGGGGTAGGACGGTGGGGATGGGCGTAGAGCAGAGATCTCTGCAGCCAGGGCTGGAACTTGTGGTTTATTGCAAAGGGCCTGGGTGCAGGGCCCTGCTGGGAGCTGCCAGCCACAGCTCAGAGCAGGGCCCAGAGAAGAGAGGGGCAGAGAGGGTGAGAGAGTGAGAGAGCAAAAGGGTAAGAGAGTAAAAGGGGTAAGAGAGCTAAGTTCTTATTACAATACCATAAATCATCTTCTGTGCTGAATATTCTCATTCTCACTGACCAATCTAGTCCAAGATACAAATCCTACAGCATTTCCATACAGCCTATAAGAATCATTACACTACCACACTGGGTTACATTTTAAACCCTAAAAACTCCTCTTTGGGCCCCTTCTGCCAAGCTGGCAGGGTCTGCTCTGAGCCTTGGGCCTGTCTGCAAGCAGAGGGGATTGTTTGATCCAAAGGGGATCACCTTCAGCTGGCCATGCCATTGTTTTCCAGTTGTTCAGTAACTGAGGGATCTCAAAGCTTGCTTTCATTTCAATCTCGCTTAGAGTTTCCATATTCTCAAAATCTTTTGCCAGACAATCATATTTATAAGGCTTTCCTGTTTCATCTTCCCCAAGAACAGACCATACCTGGAGGGGTTAAACCCACGATTTTCTCTCACTCCGGTGCATGTGCTGCTGGAGGAAATGCACTTCTCCAGCCTTGACTCTGTGCCCTTTGTGGAGAGCAGGATGAGCCTGGGACGGTGGGGAGCAGGAGGAGGGAGGGCAGTGTTAGTCAGCAGCGCTCCTGGGGGCGCTTCCAGCAGCAGCGAGCACGGAAAATGCACTGTACAAAATATTTGTGCAGAGCAGGAAAACGCTGCATTCCTGGCATGACAATGGCCTTGTGTCACTGTCTGTGGCCACAGCCATGACTCAGGCTGTGGCTGGGGAGGGACAGCAGGGTGAGCTGAGCGGGCAGCGCTCACTGCCAGCCAGGACTGTGCTGCTGACTGTGCTGGGGCTCAGAGCTCCAAAGAAAACACGGGGCTATTGTTGGAATTGGCTGTTTTTCCAAAGGGTTGACAGGCTGGCAGAGGGAATGCTCTTCCTGGGCTGTGTGTACGAGGCATGAGCACAGGGCTTGCGTCCCTGGGCAGGGATGGACATGCTTCAGCCTCAGTGTGTGGGGCAGCTGGGTGCACTGCACCACTGCTTCCCAAAGCCCTGATCCCAGGAATCTGCAGTGTCTGCCCTCCCCCAGGCATTATCAGATCTGAATTCATGAGCTGGAAAAGCAGATTCCAGCCATGCCTGAAAAATTGGAAAGTCCCTGCACATCCTTCCTTTCCCACTTCCCAGCCTGTGGAAGATGCTGATGAGTTTGGGTCCTGCACACCCTGACTGAGCACCTGGCCAGGCTTAGCAAGGCTGAGCTCAGGCTCTGCTGCAAAACCCTGGGTGGGCTTCAGGATGGCAAAGATCATGCTGGGAGAGGGCAGCTATGCCCCCTCTCCATGACCCCGAGCCTCTGGGATGGGATGGGATGGGATGGGATGGGATGGGATGGGATGGGATGGCAGCTCAGCCAGCCTTGGCTCCATCAGGAGTCTGATGTTCACACCTGGCTGAGTTTCCAGGGGATGGCCAACAGAGAAATCTCCATGAACTCCTAAAAATAACTCCTAGCAGAGAGGGCAGCAAACACTGCCAGGAAAGCAACTAATTGAGGACAAATGGTCAGAATATGCATATTTTACAATTGCTTGCTCTCTGCTGGACTCTGAAGGACTCTTTGGATCTGGGTCTCTTTCTAGCACTTTGTCCACTCAGCATTTTCAGCTGTTATCAATTCCATGGACTTGCAGTACAAGGTGAGTGAAACCCTAAGTGAAGAAATGCCTGGGGGACAGCAGGCTGCCACTGCCACCAGGAAAATCATGATGGGTGGTGAGATGGGGACAGGAAATATCCTGCTTCAGACTGGACAGACTGAGCATGGCAGGACAGAGATGACTGCGTGTGAGCTTTGGCTGAAGCTGTGACTGCTCCATAAACTCCTGTCCCAGTTCTGGGGAGGCCACAGGTGACAGGGACATGGCCAGGAGGTCCATCTGCAAGAGGGTGTAGGAGCAGCAGGGGATAGGATGGTGATGATGGATGGAGATGAGAGATCTCTGCAGCCAGGGCTGGGAACTTGTGGTTTATTGCAAAGGGCCTGGGTGCAGGGCCCTGCTGGGAGCTGCCAGCCACAGCTCAGAGCAGGACTGAGAGAGGTAAAGAGAGAGGTAAAAAGAGAGAAGGCGAGAGTGTGGTAAAGAGGATGAGAGAGCGAAGTTCCCATTACAATACAATAAATCTTCTTCTGTGCTGAATTTTCTAATTCTCACTAACGAATCTAGTACAAGATACAAATCCTACAGCATTTCCATACAACCTATAAGAATCATTACATTCCCACACTGGGTTACATTTTAAACCCTAAAAACTCCTCTTTGGGCCCCTTCTGCCAAGCTGGCAGGGTCTGCTCTGAGCCTTGGGCCTGTCTGCAAGCAGAGGGGATTGTTTGATCCAAAGGGGATCACCTTCAGCTGGCCATGCCATTGTTTTCCAGTTGTTCAGTAACTGAGGGATCTCAAAGCTTGCTTTCATTCCAATCTCCCTTACAGTTTCCATATTCTCAAAATCTTTTGTCATTCAATCATATTTATAAGGCTTTCCTGTTTCATCTTCCTCAACACAGGGGAATCCCTGGGGGATTAAACCCTCCCTTCACGTGTCTCAAGGCCCAGCTCTGAGCGCTGTGGCAGTGGCAGCTTGTGCTGACCACCACACTGCAATGATGCTAAAAAATGTGCAAACCTCTCCTGGCACCAAGCCACAACAGCAGTTTCTTCATTGACTTCTGCTGGGAAAACAATTTTCGTGTCTTTCCTTATTTTGGTAGGAATGGGATGTTTGTGCACTGCTCTGGGAACAGCTGGAAGGAGAGGGTGTGGATGGAGCAGGATTGGGGCACTGGAGGAAAACATATTTCTCCTTCCCTTCCTTCATCTTTCTCCTTCACTGGCAGTTCCTCCCCACTGTCTGTCAGGCAGGAAATTTTAAGAAACCTTTGAAAGGCTGCGGAGCATTAACTTAGAGATTCCAGAGAAGAAAGATCCTCACCCCATCTCTCCCACTGGGACAAACTTCCCAGTCCTCAACTTAGTGTTGCGCAAAGCAGAGGAGGAGGAGGAACAAGACGTTCTGTCAGCCTCGAAGAGGCAGGAAGACACTTCTTCTGTGCCCTGCCAGGACCTGAATGCCATGGCCAGGGAAATACGTGTGTTCCCTGCACTTCCTGGCACTGACGCTGCCGGGGGTGATGGCCAAGGACAGCACCGAGGGGACAGTGTTGGGAAGGATGAAAGTTTGACCAGAAAGTCTCACAGATATGTGTGTTTAGCAGAAAGATTTTTGAAGGTAGAATATGAAGAAGGAATAGAGATGGAAGCAAGTTCGGATATAGAAGAAAAGAATTGCTGAGCCAGTCTTGCTGGATAACCAAGGAGGCAAAGGGTGTGTTAGTTAGAAGGGGTTTCATGGCTTAGAGCAAAGGATAAACCCACTCCAAACAAGATGTTTTTACCAAGCAGAAAGCACAGACAAATGAGTCTGCCCAAGTTGCAAGTTAAAAAAAGGTCTCAGAATTTTCCACTGCAAGAAAACTGAAAAACATCTTCTAGCTTAAACTGCAATGTACTGACTTTTAGTGATTGGAGAACAGTAACATGAATATGGTAATTACAGTAGTTATGATAGGCTATAGATAATAGTTAAGGTATATATTGGTTCTGCTGTATGAAGTTGCTCAGCAAAGAAAAGTAGATAATGCATTGTTACCAAAAGAAAAGTATATAATGTATTGTAACCAAAAGAAAAGTACATAATGCATTTGGAACCTAAACTAAGGGTCTCCAGGCCTGCCTGCAGCTGGAGCTGACAGCTGTAGGCACAGCTCTGTCACCCACGACCCTGGACTGCTGTAACACCTTGGATGGAATAAACTGCATTTTGAAGAGCTGCCTGGAGTCCCACATCTCTCATTCAGGCTCTTACAGGACAGCTCCCATCTCCCTTTGCTCCAAGGCTCTGAGATGGAACTGGAGAGGAAAGCAGCCCTGCACACCTCTCAGGGAGCCCAGGGCAAACACTCAGCCCCACACAGAGCCCTCAGCAGAGCGTGGCCTGCCAGGCCCTGCTGTGGAAAACTCCCCCAAACCCAGGAATGGCCCTGGCTGCTGCTGCCAGCGGGAGGGAGGGGGTCAGGGAGGGCAAGGCACCTCTGAAGGGTGGTGTGTGGTGCCCATGGGTGCTCCAGGTGCTCACACATCCCATTCCAACCCAGCTTTCCACACTCTGGCTTTCCTCTTGTACCCCAACACCTGCACCTACAGCTCCCTTCGCACAAGGGTGAGGGCAAATTTTCCTTTTAGAGCCTCAAGTTCATGACCTTCTGTCAGGTTGGGGTCTGTGTCTTGGTTTGGAAAGACAGGAGTCTGCTAAGGAAGGCAGAAGCCTCCCCTGAAATGGAGAATGTAAACCCTCCCCACCCCTCTAAATTTCAATAAATTTTAAATTAAGGGCCTCTCAGGCAAAAATATGGGAGCAGAAAATAACAGTTCTTTAATAGGGAAGAAAATAAAAGGATAAAATAAACCATGCAGTGAACTAAACCAACCCTGGCAGAGTCAGAACCCAGCCTGACACCCTGTGGGTCAGGGTGCTGGCACAGCCCCATTGGAATTGTGGCTCAGCCCTCCTGCAGTGTCAGGGGTGGCTCTGCTGGAGCAGGGATCCTGGAGAAAGGTGCATCTGCCTCTGAAGATCCAGGGGAAGAGGCAGCTGCTGTTCCTCTGGGGAATCCAGTGCAGAAGCCGTGCTGGTGTTCCAGAATCTCCAGATTCTATCCGGGTAGGAATGCTTGGCTCCTCCCTCTGGGCTCACATCTCCCAGTGGGATGCTGCAGTTCTGATCAGCCATGCAGGGACATTCCATAGCTGTTGTCCCCTCCCAAGGCAGGAGTGATTGTGATCATTCAGAGAGAGATAAGGCAAACTGCCCACTTGACAAAAGACAGCTGCCGTACAGACGGTAACAGAACACATCTTGCCTTGCAATCTGGAACACTCTGCTAGAAATACCTCTCCCCTCACCCTCAGAAGGGCTTCAGGATCAAGGGGTCTGTGCTAACTCATTCTGCTGCTTCAGAGGAAATTAGATGGAGAGTATTTCCAGCAGAAAGTGTCTGTGAATTCTACAAAGGAAGGAAAAGAGGCTGAGCTCAGACCAGGAGTGCTGAAGTGTGTGGAGGTGCAAACACACAGAACTCAGAACCAGCCAGGCAAAAGCCTTGGAAAGCAGTCAGGAGTTCACCACTCCTCCAGCTAAATGACAAATGACACGTTCAGGATTGTGTCCATGACTTCTGTTAATGAGGATTTGTTTCTTCGTCAAACCCATCTTCATTCTGCTGTGGATTTCCACTCTGAGCTCACCCCAGATTTCAAACAGAGCTCTTCAAAAACCACAAGTGATTTATTCCTGGTTATTTAACACAGGAAAGCAAGGGCCAGGTGTATCCTGAGAAGTGCAGGCAGAGAGATTCCAGAGCTTGACAAGCTTTCAGTCTGAAGAAAAATTAGGGGAAATGCCCAGGTTTGCACACATTAATGATTGTCCCTGCAAAACCTGGAGTCTGCTCTGCTCCAGCACTGGCATGGGCAGGGTGAGGGCTGGGTTGGAGCTGCTCAGGTGAGCTTTGGGCATCTTGGAGGCACAGAGTGCTGCAGGCAGGGGCTCCTGGGGTTTTTCTTGGTCCAGGGTATCCATAGCAGTGCCTGGCTGCTCCTGCAGACACAAATCCCTTGGGGTCATTCACTGTCTGCCCATGACTGCTGCTCCAGGGAACTTCGGCTTCAGCCCCTGTGAATCTCCCTTTTCCTCTGTGCCCTGGGTTGTAAGATGTGTGTGTTCTATTTCTCTAGAGCTGGGGCAGCTCTCTGCTGTTCCTGGGGCAGTTTTCTTGGTCTCTGCCACAGCCAATCCTCCCTCCAGGAGATCTCTGCTGCCCATGGCCACTGAGTGTCCCTGCAGGGCTGATCCAATTCCAGCATCCCATGGGGAGATGCTGCGCCCAGGGCAGGAGCCAAGCATTCCTCCCTGGATCCAATCTGAGCCTGGCACAGCACAGCAGCCTCTGCCCCCTGCATTGCCAGAGGAGCAGCTTTCTGCTGCCCTGCATTGCCAGAGGGAGCCCAGGCCCATCTGCAGCAGCCCTGGAGCTGCAGAGGAAAACTCCCCCCTTGTGCAGGATCCCTGCTCCAGCAGAGCCACAGCTGGCACTGCAGGAGGGCTGAGCCCCCATGGGATGGGGCTGTGCCACCCCTGACCCACAGCGTGCCAGGGCTGCTCTCACTCTGGCAGGGCTTGTTTGCACTATTGCATTTGGATTTTTAATTTCCTTAATAAAGAACTGTTATTCCTGCTCCCATATCTTTGCCTGAGAGCCCCTTAATTTCAAAATGATAATAATTCAGAGGGAGAGGGTTTGCATTTTCCATTTCAGGGAGGCTCCTGCCTTCCTCAGCAGACACCTGGCTGTGCAAACCAAGGCACTGCTCCACAGCAAGCACATCCTTCTGGGAGCCCAGGCATGGGCAGAGCGGCACAACTTGGCTCTGCAGGTGCCTTCAGCATGGTGGGATCTGAATTCCTGCCTCTCTCCAGTGTCCCTTTTTTCCTCCCAGCCTCAGGGACAGCTGAGGACAGCCTTGGCTCCCTTCTGCCTCCTGTCTCTGTGCTCACCCAGGGATTTCCCACCTGAGGAGGCTCTGTGCAGCCCCCAAAGATGAGTAATTTGGGTTCCATCCAATTCCTCTGGAGCCCCAGCAAGCTGGCTGTGCTCTCTCAGAGCAAGGAACCAGAGGTGAGGGAGTTGCTCTGGCCAAACCCCACTATTTCATTTTTTAATTATTTTTTTTATTTTATCTCCCAGGTTTAATTAGAGTGGTTTGTCTGGAAAATTTGACTTTCTGTGATAAAAAACCTCTCTAATGAGAGAGACCATAATCACGATTGCAAAACCTCCTGAACCGAAGTGGATGCTGATCTGTGAGTTACCAAATGAGTGTTCCTATGCCAGTGTGTTCATGCATATAAATCTGTTTACTAAACAGTTTTCACCTGCTCTAAACACAGCCTGGAGTTATCTTATCTGTGCTGCTGAGGAAAACAAACAGATGCATCCAAACACCCAAACACTCCTGGATAAGGAGCCCCTTATCAGCCCTGCTTCCCCACTGGCCCAGTTAAACCCTCAGTCACTCATTCATTTCCCATCCTGGATTTTAGGAGCACCAACCAACATTTCCTATCAGCATGGTTTTGATCTTGGGAAGCTGCAATTCCCTGATGGTTTGTTTGCTTTCTGCATCCTGCAAATGCATCCTTCAGCTTTGTCAATGCTTTGCCACCGCCATGAATTAGCACCTCTTTTCCTACATTTCTCTCCTGGATAACTCATTCTAAACTTTAGGAGAGAAAAAACAAAACAAAACAAAACAAAACAAAACAAAACAAAACAAAACAAAACCAAACAAAACCAAAAAGAGAAATTGTGGAAAGCCAAGGCACAGAGAATATTTCTCTGTCTGCTCTGGGGTGCCCTTCCTCAGGGGAGCATTGACTTTGACCCTCATTTATGGAGAATGTTTCCTAAACTCCAGAATAGACTGGAATCCACAAAAGTGTGAAATAGATTATAGAGAGCAGTGTAGGTGTATCACTTGGTGAGAAATTGAGGTTTTGGGATTTTTAGTATGCTGTGGATAGAAGTAAGATGGAAGGCACAGGGTGGCATCCTGGGTGTCTTCCTCATGCTTCTTCTTCCTCCTTCTCCATGGGTTTGGGTGGCATTTTGTAATTGGGCAGAAAAGTCCTTACTGCAGCTCTTTGGGATCAGTTATTGGGTTAAAAGGGAAAATAATCTGGGTGTCAGTTCTTAATTGGATAGTTTAGTCTTAAAAGACCTTGGAACAAGAGATTGTTGGCCATTTTGTGCCTTCTAATGAAAAGCTGCTGAACTCACAGTAGTGAGACTGTTTTACTGATCAGAAATAATAAACACCTGAGTCCCAACATGAACTACTGTCTCAAGTGCCTGCAATCCAGACCCAGAGAATCCCACAACTGGGACCCCACAACTGGGACCCCCCACAAGAAATTATCTGAAGCCTGGCAGCATTTTTGCTTTTTATATGTTTCCTCAAGGAAGGAAATAAAAGGATAAGGTTCCAGGACACCCTTGGTTCTGAGCTCCCTGCTCCAATCCCCATTTGTGGGAAAGCTCCTGAAATTCCCTGACCTTTGGGAAAAGTGTCTGTGCTGTTCTCTGCCTGCTGCAGGTGAAAGGAGGGGCAACAAGGAGGAGGAGGAGGTCTGGATGTCCACCCTGAGCACTCAGTGACAGTGGGACACCACTTCCAACCCCAGAAAGGAGTGGGATGCACTCTGCACTTGAGACACCTGAAATCCAGAGCATCCCTGAGCACTGCAGCTCTGAGCTCCCGTAAAGGTCATGGACACGTGGGGTGGGCTGTGCTGCCCTCCAGAGGGACATCAGCTGGATCTGAGACACATGGAGGCATCCCAAATATCCACAAGGAATAAAGATATCACAGGAGCCTGGAAAAACTGATTTTCTACAGCGGGAGCTGGAGACTGGATGGGATAAAGAGGCAATTTGAAATGACTCTTGATAGATCTGTGGAGGTGAAGTGGAACCCCTGGTCTGAGGAGTGACCCAGGTGGTCCAGGAAGGCTCAAGGTGGGCTCAGGTGATTTGAAATGTCCCTTGAAGGTTCTCTGGAGGTGAGGTGGAACCCCTGGTCTGAGGAGTGACCTGGGTGGTCCAGGGGAGCTTGGGGTGGGTTCAGGTGCTTTGAAATGTCCCTGGATGTTTGTGTGGAGGTGAGGTGGAACCCCTGGTCTGAGGAGTGACCCAGGTGGTCCAGGAGGACTCAGGGTGGGCTCAGGGCCTGGCTCACTCCTCATCAGCTGCAATCAGACCCTGCTGAGCTGTGGCACCTCAGGGGGGCACACCCATGTTTACCTGCCCTAACCAAGGGCTGAGTCTCGCCCTGAGCGCACGTTAGCCCCCCTGGCTCTAAACCCCATGGGTGTGCCAGCTGAGGGCAGGGATGAGCCCCCCTGGCTCTAAACCCCATGGGTGTGCCAGCTGAGGGCAGGGATGAGCCCCCCTGGCTCCAAACCCCATGGGTGTGCCAGCTGAGGGCAGGGATGAGCCCCCCTGGCTCTAAACCCCATGGGTGCGCCAGCTGAGGGCAGGGATGAGACCCCCTGGCTCCAAACCCCATGGGTGTGCCAGCTGAGGGCAGGGATGAGCTCCCTCCAGAGGGAAGGGGCAGCCACACCCCACCAGCTGCCAGGTGGGAAGGGAACGGATCCCTGCACACCCATCACATGTGTCAGATGTCCCAGACTCCCCAAGGTGTCCCAAAGGTCCCCAGAACTGTGTGAAGAGGAAACTTCATCCAAAGGGGCGGTCATGGGCAGCCAGGAGTGTCCTTGTTCTGGAAGGGGATGTTTCCAGCAGAAGGTGATCTGAAGTCCCAGAGCCTGCCAGGCAAGCCAGCACTCCATGGGAATGGAAGGAGAGAACTTCCAGGGGACTCTCAGTGAAGGCGAGGTTCAGCCCTCAGACCAAAGCTGGCTAAAATAAGAAACAAGCTGATACCTTGCTGTTATCTCTGCCAAATCTGCTGTGCACTACAGAGAGAGGGGTTGGGATTGGGACTCCCAGAGGACCCTGCAGTGTTCAGCTCCTCAAATCTCCTTGGAAGTCAAGAACCAGCTCTGCCTCTCTGAATTCACCGAGAGCACAGAGCTGATGTTGTTTATTCTCCCTGCTCCCCATCCCCAGGGCTGCACCCCTGAATGGGGCCATCCCAGCAGCGCCAACCTGCACCCCCTGCTCGCTCCTCTCAGGGAACAATTGATAGCAGGGTCTTGCAACACCCAGGCTCTCCTCGGAGGTCTTCCACTGAAGGAACAAACAGGCCCAACCCTGCTCTGTTCAGGAGGTCTGATAAGATCACTGCCCAAGGGGCCGTGGCTGCAGGCCAGGGCTCTGTCCCAATAAACCATTTTCTGCAGGACCACCTTGCCTGGACTTGTCTTTCCACACGAAGCCAGGCAAAGCAAAGCATTCAGATGCTAAAAATGTGCAACTATTGTTGGTTGTTTGTCCAACTTTGGGAGGCTCATAAATCTCCGGGAAAGGTAGAACAGGAGTGTGATTAAGAAAACAAGAAACTTTCTGCATTGATTGCTCTCCTCCTGCTTCCAGAAAAGCTATTGCCTGTTGATGAAATGCCTCCCTGTCTGGTTTCCAACCCAGCACTATCCCTGCAAGGGTTCTTTCCAAATTTTCTGCATTACAAGGCAGACACACACACGGGATCAAAGGGAAAACACCAATCCATGCGTGCAGACCTGTCCAAAAGTGGAGAGCGAAAGCCACCAGCAGGAGAAAGCTAAGAGACCACAAAATGTCTTTTTTTCTGCCTTTTCACTGCTGTTAAAACCTCAAATTGAGGCACTTTAAAAAACACCAACCCACAGAGAGTTGATTGTGGTTTGCAGGGACTGATCTGTGCTGTGATGAACCCACCCCAGCCATCTCCAGGCTGTTCTTTCTGCATCCCTCGGGATGTGCTGCCTGTCTGCCCCGGGCAAATGAGGCAGAACCAAAATCCTGCGGGGGAACAGGAGAAGAGGCACAGCCCGGCAGCGCTGAGGAAAGAACATTTCCTGTTTTCCAGTAGCCAGCAGATACAAGGAACAATCCTTTGTGCTCGCTGCCAGCCAGGGAAATAGCTGGAGCTGCCGGCGTTTCTGAGGATGTGGTGTGTACACACAGGGGCTGCGGGAGAAGGGGAGGTGGAATGTCACGTAGGGAGGACAGGAGGACACCTGTGTCCAGCAGGGTGTCCGGGACAGGCAGCACAGCTGAGCAGCACAGCTGAGCAGCACAGCCCTGCTGCCCCAGGGGAGGGGAAGTTGGTGCATGTGGAAAACGCCAATCACTTGTTTTTAAAATTTTAAAAGTTTAGTAATAATAAAATGGTTATAAAAATAGCAATAGAATTAGAGTAATAATAATTTGGACAATTTGGATTAGGACAATATGAGACAATAAAAACAAAAAGTTATGGATATCTGGGTACCTCTTTCTGGGCAAAATAAGCCCGAAAAAGGACACCTGTTAACAGAGGATTAACCCTTAAAAGCAATAACCTGTTGCTTATTCATACACCTCACACATGATGCATCAATTCCACTCAAACACAGGATTCTGTCTGGTCAGTGTCAACTTCTTCCTCTGCATCCTGAGGCGTCTTCAGGGCTGAGTGAGGCAGGAAATTTCTTCTGATAATGGAGCAATAAATTCTCTTTCTCTGAAAGATTGAGGTGTCCTGTGGCTGCTATCTCACTGCGAGTGCTTTCTTTAAAAAAGTTATCCTACATAGCATAGTTTCTATTTTAACATTATGTTATAACCTAAAACTAGATTTAATACACTTCTTAAGAAAACCAATACAGCATCACTTTCTAACATAGCACATATAATATTCATTTTATTATTTGCCAAAAGCCAATCATAAAATAGGCATTTTTTCACAGTGCACAAGCTCTGCTGGAGCAGCTACCATGATAGGGGACTCAGGGGGTCCCAGTTCTGTCACAACTCCATGACAAGAGCTTGGGCTGAGGTGGGGTCAGTTCCTTCTGCCATGTCCCAAGAGGAAACAGCCTTATGGTACACCAGTGGAGGCTCAAATTAGATATTAAAAAAAAAAAAAATCACTGAACAAGTGCTCAGGCATTGGAATAAGTTTCCCAGGGAGGTGGTGGTGGAGTCGCCATGTCTGCAAGTGTTCCAGAGGTGTCTGGATGTGGCACCTGAGGATGTGGCTGAGGTAGGATTTGGTGATGGGTTTGATGGTTGGACTTGAGGATCTCGAAGGTCTCTTCCAGCCGTGATGATTTTGTGACTGAGGTGAGTGAAAGAACTCAGGGTCAAACAAAAGCAGATTCCTTTATTTAGGAGCCTCCTGCCTCTTCAGAGATCCCTCCTGCTCCCAGACTGGTAATGCAATGGGGCATCTTGCCCTGGAGATGCTGCCTTACACTGCCCAGAGCAGGGCTGATCTGGAACTGGGATAAAACTGGTGGTGCCCTGGCCCTGGTGTTTCAGAGAGACCCCATTCTCCCCCAGAGCTGGAGTTCAGGGGCTGAGCTCAGTCCCTGCTGGGGGATTTCAGCCCATGCCCACATCTCCTGTCACGGAAACACGATGGGGATTAAAAAGCCTTTTGTGCAACATTCCTGCCAAACACCCTGCAATGGTGTAGGGTTTCCAGACACGCTCGGGAAGAAGCCAGAAATTGTTCTCAGTGGTGTTCTAGAAACACATGGAAGAATATTTCAATACAGAAACATTTTCCTACTCTTTCCTTGGCATCCCTGTACTAATTCCAGAATAATTAAGTCTCACAGCCATGCAGAAAAAAACATATAAAAGAAGATAACTGAAGGCAGGTGAATCATGGATAGGGCAGGATGTTCTCAGGGTCCTTTTGAAGAAAAGCTTGGCTTTATTTGCAGGATTGGGGAGACACTTTCAGCTCTGCAGAGCAGCTTCTCCTGCAAGGGCCTTCCTGCAGCCAGGACCAAGACTTGATAAGGACAATCATGAGAAATCAGTGTGTCTGAGCAGGCAGCAGTGCCAAGGCCCTGCTGGGGACAGGCTGGACAGACACACAGCCATGGTGGGTGTATCCAAGCAGGAATTCCATCAGTGGGCAGCAGGAGCTGTGTCTGCTTCGGCCACATCCAGCAAAGCTCAGCCACAAAGCTGTGACCAGGTGAGCTTTAAATGTGAGCCCAGGGCTGAGGGCTGGGCTGAGGCACCTCTGTGGTGTTGAATACAAAGGTTGGAGGAGAAAAGGAGCCTCTTGCCTCAGCTGAAAAGGCAAAGTGGAGACGGGTCCAGAGGTTCAGAGGGCTGAGCTGGTGGAGCTGGAAAGTGCAGACACCACCCACAGCTCCAGGGCTGAGGCAGAAGCTCCAGGCTCTGCTTCAAAGGAGAGGAACAAACAGCAAGACAATGAAATCTCCAGTGGAGAGAGAGCCCCAGGTGTGTGTCCTCCACAACAAACAGCCCTGGGAGCAGCTGGAGAAGCCTGGGCTATAGGTCTGTCACTGGCAGCAGGGACTGCAGCACACAGGGAAGGGATCTGCCTTGCTGGACAGTGCCTGGTGGTGCAGAATAACAGAGATTGCACCTGCAAAGTCCTGGCAGGTGACTCAGGATATTTCATACAAGGATTATTGCACAAACAGCTCAGCCTGACACTGTCTGTGCTGTATTTAGAAATACAAACTGTTTAAGTGGCCTGCTCCCTGCTCTGGGGAAAAAGAAGTGGGGACAAGTGGTTTGGTTGTGTTCCAGCCCCCAGCCTGGCTCAGGCCATTCCCAAGGGAGACTTTTACTGATGTTGCACAGGGCAGAGGGGATGGCAACTCCTCTGCCACCACACCACGTCTGTGTCTGCATCTGCTCCCTTCCCTTTGCCTTGGAAGGGGGATTTTGACCCATTTGCACAGTTTGGTGATGGATGGCACTGAGGTGAGCTGAGTACACCATTCTAAACTCTCCAGGACCTGAGCAGCCTCTCTGGGAGTCTTTGCAAAGTGTCAGGGTGCCTTTATGACAATGTAAAACATGTTCCTGAGAGCTGAGACAGTCAGTTCCCTCAATTACTCTGAGCAGCTCCTGCTCCTGAGCCCTCACACCTACAGAAATCACTCCAGCACTGGAGGAGCCCTGATTGGTCACAGGACATTGATTTCCTGCAGGCTTAGGCTGGGCTTTGCCAGCTGTGCCCATGGGGGCTGCTGTACACAGAGCATGGCAGCGTGTGGCACTCACATGGGAATGTGGCCAAGCCACAAAGCCACCCCAGACCTTCTGGGGGGGCACCTTTTTGTCCTCTGTTCTACGCAACTCATCCCAGGGAAGTGGGTTTATCCTTCTTGACCCAGCAGGAAGACACAGAGCATCACTGGAAGTGTTGGTTTGGCCAAGCAGCTGCTCCTGTATTTTTTATGCACTCTGAATGCAAGGGGAGCTCATCAACTCACCTGGGACACTGCAGGAGGTACCTGGGGTATCCCACCTGCAACTCACCTGGGACACTGCAGGATGTGATTGGGTTACAGAACCTGAAACTCACCTGGGACACTGCAGGAGGTACCTGGGACACTGCAGGATGTGATTGGGTTACAGAACCTGAAACTCACCTGGGACTCTGCAGGAGGTACCTGGGGTACAGAACCTGAAACTCACCTGGGACACTGCAGGATGTGCTTGGGTTACAGAACCTGAAACTCACCTGGGACACTGCAGGAGGTACCTGGGTCACCTCCTGCTCCTGCAACCTCCTACACTATTTAGACCTTTCTTAAATTATATCACCCAAAGCTGTGCCCAAATTGGAGCTGAGGCTGCTTGGGGGTCCTCAGTGTCGTTGGGGTCAAATCATAGTGAATTGCTGTAGATCTCACAACTTGTAAGACTGTGATATAGACTTGTAGGACTGATATAGACTTGTAGGACTGATATAGACTTGTAGGACTGATATAGACTTGTAGGACTGTGATACAGACTTGTAGACTGTAATATAAACTTGTAATACTGTGATGCAGACTTGTAGGATTGTGATACAGACTTGTAAGACTGTGATACAGGCTTGTAGGACTGTGATACAGACCTATAAGACTGATATAGACTTGTAGGACTGTGATACAGACTTGTAGGATCGTGATACGGACTTGTAGGACTCTGATATTGTAGGACTGCGATTTAGACCTGTAAGACTGTGATACAGACTTTCAGGATTGTGATACAAACTTGTAGGACTGTGATACAAACTTGTCAGACTGTGATACAGACTTGTAGGACTGTGATTTAGACCTCTAAGTCTGTGATACAGACTTTCAGGATTGTGATACAGACTTGTAAGACTGACATAGACTTGTAGGACTGTGATACAGGTAAGAAATAATAAACATTTGAACCCCAACATGAAATACCGTCTCTAGCGCTTCAATCCTGACCTTGACAGAGGCAGAAAAGAAGAATCCACATTCCCTGTGTTGGTTGTGGGTTCAAGCTGTTCCTGTTTATGCTCCTTTCTCCCAGTCCACAAGCATGGATTTCATGTTTCCCACCTTCCCCCCCTGCTGAAATTCCCATTACGGAGCCAGCCTGGCACACCAACCCCTCTCCTTTCACTCAGCTCCTGTGGCTGTTGCTGCCAGCCCTATCTCGAGCCACATCTCTCCCCATGCCTGTCCAAAAGCCACTCTGCCATGTGCAGCTCCTCTCCTGGTGCCAAGAACCCCAAACACACCCCAGAGATCCCAGGTGAGAGATACCAGGGCTGAGGAGGAATCCTGCTCTTGAGGGCGATCACCAATCGTGTTTTATTTTCTCTTTTGTAATCTTCTCTCAAAGTCTCCTAATGAGGAATTTAACCTCTTGTTTTGCCAGAATAAACTTGTTCTCACCCTTAAGCATCTCTGGTATTAAAGGCAAGTCTAGGTGAAGCTCTGAAAGCTGGATTAGCATTTCTGTTGTGAGACAATGCATCCAAACACAGCAGTGAGGGACACCTGGGAGGTGACTCCACTTTGGGTTGTCCTGGAGCTGCTGATTTGTCACAGTCCAGGTTTGGTGGAGTCGGGAGAAAGAAGAAAGACACTTTGCAAGGCAGGCAGCCCCCAGGCTGGGACATTTGTGGTGGGATGACATTGAGCCTGTGTCACCTTCCAGCCGGGCTTGGGCAGAGCCTGTGGGGGCCCAGAGGCTGCCAGAGGAGAATTATTTTTGTCTTGACTCAGATTCCTCCTGTTGGGATGGGAGCTGGTGCTGAGGGAAATTGTGCTGGCAGCTCATGTAATCTGCTGTCAGTTATATATCAGATAATTCAGATATTTCAGATATTTCAGATATTTCAGATAGAGAGACCCATGTTTCATGTGGGTGCAGGGACAAAGCGAGCAGAGCATCCTCTTTGCAGCAGTTCTTCCTTTGAAGCCTGGTGCTGGCTGCTCTCAGTCACACAGATCCAGGATGTTTTCCATACAGGATGAGGAAGAACAGCAGGACCCAGGAAGGGTTTGGGGATCTGATGCCTTCTGAAGGGCCTCTGCATTCTTCAGTGACTTTTCCTGAGTTGTTTTCCCCTTGCCCACCAGAGCTGTGTGCAGATGTTCCCACCCATCCACTCCAGGTTGTAAAGAGCTCAGAGCTGGGACAGGTGGGAAGGAATCAAACCCCAGGGCAAACGAAGCCCAGGGAATCAATTCTGGATTCCCTGAGCCAAAACCAGCGACAACAAACCCCATAAGCACCAAAAATCTCAATCAGTGTCCCAGGGGGATCTGTGACTGCTCCAAATGAGCCCCAGGAGAAGAGGAAGAGCAGCCCGGACACCATCTGGGATGGAGCAGATCGTGGTGCTTCCAAGCCAAGCCATTCCATGATCTGTGGATGTCTTGGTTTGAACAGCCAGGTGTCTGCTGAGGAAGGCAGGAGCCTCCCCTGAAATGGAAAATATAAACCCCTTCCTCCAAATTATTATAATTTTGAATTTAAGGGGCTGTCAGGCAAAGATATGGGAGTAGGAATGCAGTTCTTTACTAGGAAAATTAAAAATACAAATGCAATAGTACAAACAAAAACAAATGATTGGCTCAAGACCCTTGAACATCCCTGAAGATCAAAGCTGCCCTCACAGGAAATAAAAATGGAACTTTGTCCCCATTTTCAGTGTGACAGACACTAGGTCAGCATTTCTGATTTCCTCCCTATCATCATTCTCTGCATTTACTTGAGAAGGCAAACTGGAACTTGGACAGGGAGTGATCTGACCTGGGATAAAGTGGCACAGAAACAGCCCCCTGCTCTGCCCATCATGTTCTCCTTTTCCTTCCCTTCTCATCAGGGCAGTAAAACCACCAGGAATGCCAGTTTGGGAGTCTGACACAAAATGTTACAACCTGTTTTCAAAATCCCTGAAATGTGAAAAAAGCTGTCAATTCATGGACATATCCAGAGTGTTGCTGCCACTGCTGATCCTCTGTGAGCTTGGACAAAAAAAAAAAAAGTGATAAAAAGACAAGGAAAAATCAATTCAACAGGAGCACAGGGAGAGCTCTACAGAGTGGAAAGTTTACGAAGATAGAACTGCTGGTTTTTCTTTCACTATCATATATTATTCACCACAGAGAGGACAATGTTACCCTCCAGCTAAATATACAAACAACCAAAAAAAAAAAATGGGAATATGCATTGTGATGTAGGAGAAAAGATGGAATCACAAAATCATTTAGGCTGGGGAAGATCTCCAAGAACATCACGTTCACCCTGTGCCCCATGACCATCCTGTCACCCAGACCAATGTCCAGGCCTGCCTTGGATACCTCCAGGGATGGGCACTGCAAAGCTCCCTGGGCAGCCCCTGCCAAGGCCTGAGCCCCCTTTCCATGGGCAAATTCCTGCTGTGCCCACCCTGAGCCTGCCCTGGCCCAGCCTGAGGCCGTTCCCTCTGCTCCTGTCCCTGTTCCCTGGAGCACAGCCCGACCCCCCCGGCTGTGCCCTCCTGGCAGGAGCTGTGCAGAGCCACAAGGGCCCCCTGAGCCTCCTTTGCTCCAGGCTGAGCCCCTTCCCAGCTCCCCCAGCCCCTCCTGGTGGAGCCTGAGGAGCAGCTGAGGGCTCTTGGTGTGTGCAGCTGGAGCAGGGCACACCGAGGGCAGAGCTCAGGGATCTGCAGCTCCTCCCCAGGGGCAGCTCCCATCTCTGCTCTGGGACAGGGACAGCAGCCAGGGCACGGCTGGAGCTGGGCCAGGGCAGCTCAGGCTGCAGATCAGGGCAAGGCTCTTCCCCCAGAGGGTGCTGGCACTGCCCAGGCTGCCCAGGCAATGGGCACAGCCCCGAGGCTGCCAGAGCTCCAGGGATGCCCAGGCTGGGCTTGCTGGGGGCTCTGGGCAGGCTTTGGCTTTGGCATTGATCATCCCTGTGGGTCCCTTCCAGCTCAGCACATTCCATGGTTCTGTGAGAGTGAGGGATGGGGGAGATGAAGGACGGGGGAGAAATTTGGGCAGCGCTGCAGGGATGGCCAGGGTGGGGCTGTTGGGGGGTCTGGGCAGGGACAGGGGCTGCACTGACGATCCTTGAGGTCCCTCCAGTTCAGGCTGTTCCATCCTAAGCCAAGGAGGTCCTCTTGGAACCACCACAGACAGCAGAATAATCACTGAACCAAGGAATCACCGAGGTTGGAAAAGACCTCCAAGATCACTGAGTCCCCCCTGCTCTGTGGGATGTGTTTGATGCTGAAGCAGCTGCTTCACCTTCTGCCTGGGCACTCTCCCTCACAAGCCCTAAAGGCAAAATGGCTTTTTAAAGTATGGCTTTTCCACGGGAGCTCTTTAGCTCTGGACAAAGCTCTCAGAGCTGGGTCAGTTCAGAGCTGGTTGAGAGCCAACCCCAGCTCATCTCTGCAGGGTTCCCTGCAAGAACCAGAGGCGTTCATCCCTGCACTGGATGATCCGGGTGGATCCTCAGGATGTTCTGTGACTGTGACTCTGCTGTCCCTGTGTGCTGGCAGTGGACAAGCCCAGCTCCCACAGAAGCTCTGGTGTCTGATGTGGATCCTGGGTCCCACCTCAGTCACCTCTCCCTGCCCTGCACCCCTGGAGGCCCAGGACACTGCCCCAGCTCCTGCCCCCAGCCCTGCACACCAGCGGGGTCACCTGCTCTGTGTCACCTGCCCTGGGACCCTGCAGCCATGGAGGGCCTGTCCTGTGGGGCAGCAGCTCCTGTGACCTCTCAGGACTGGATGAGTTTTATCTCCTTGCACTCCAAACATAATTAATCCTTGAGGTTTTTTCCTCTCTTTTAAATCAACATCTGAAGGAGCAGCTGAGCAGTGCTGGAGTGCTCTAAAAATCCTCTTTAGAGCTACTTGGAAAGCACCCTGGAGGGAAGCAGCCCCTGGGGAGAGGATGGAAGAGGATCTGCAGCACCTGGGGGTGTGGGAGATGCTGCACAGCTGCCCTGGCTGAGGCAGCTGCAAACAGCTGGGCTTAAAACCTCACTGATGATTTGGTTTTTTTCCTCAAAAACCAGTTTGTGGAATCCTACACGGGAGCCATAAGCAAAAAAAAGTTAAAATTTTCTTCGGGTATCAAAATAAAAATACTTTCAAAGTAGCAGAAAACTGGCACATTTTTTACACTTTGTTTTTTAATTAAAAAAAAAAAAATTAAACTTCTGAAGAAAGCTACTGCTTCTTGGAAAGGCTTCATAAACTCCAAGGCTCCATAAACTCCAAGGCTCATTATTTTGTCAAAATAAAAAAAAAAAAAAAAATCCGCCCAAGCTCTTCAGCAGGCGCTGCAGCATTATTAATCACCTCCTTGGACAGTGGGCATGTAATAAAAGAAACTAAAATTAGCTGGAAAAAAAATTTCAAAGAAAAGGCCACTTTCCAACATCCTGACAAATGCAATAAGTGGATGCCCAAACAAAGAGCTAAGAGCACAATTAAGGCAAAGCAGGAACTGGAGGGGCAGTGCTGCTCCAGTGCCCTTCACATGGAGCCTTTCATCCATCAGGGCCCCCAAAAGTGCTAAATCAAAATAATGGAGAGCACGGGGAGAGCAAAATGACTTGGAGGCAAAGGGAGAAGACAAATGAGAGTGTGGCACAATGCAGAGAGGTGGGAAAGAGGCTTTTCAGCATCCTCTCTCACAGAAATTCCTTCAGGTCACTTATCTCCACTGCTTGTCTCTGAAATTATCCCATTTTTGTCCCTTAGGTAAAGTGACAACTGCCCAGCACACTGCCAGTGAGAGAGAGGCACTGATGGATCAAATATTTGCATATTTTCCATATAATTTGCCTTCTCACAGCCCAGCATCATCTCCACTCTTTCTCTCCTGCCACCCCAGGTTTTTGGTGGAGTTTTTTTGTGGCTTTCCTTGCCCAGCCAAAAAAAAATTTGCTCAATTTATGCCTCCTGACCTGGTGGTTTTCCACCTTCCATTTCATCCCACCCCAACCTCTAACTTCACCTGCCCTTGGCAGATCCACCTGGAGTTTTCCTTGTTCTCCTGAGCTCCTGGCTGCCCTCAGTGATTCTGTGTGATCTCTGGATGGTTCATTGTTCCCTTTCCTTTCAAGATCACACAGGGGCCGCCTGGGATTGGTGTCAGCTCACGAGTCAAAAGCAAAGTGGCACCTGCCCAAATCTGTGAGTTATGGCCCCACTCAGAGCCAGCAGAGGAAGCTGGAAAAGAAAAGCTCGTGTTTGAATAGTACCCCAGCCATCCTTCATTTTATCCATTATTTAGGGGTCTCTTGGTTAATGGTTGACTGTTTTTCCTGAGAATGGAAGAATTTTGGTGTGGAAGGAGCTGCATGGGCACTCTTGGAGCTGAGGAGAGCAGGACAGGGTTCCACAGTGTCACAGGTGACTCCTTGGTCCTGTGAGCCTCTGGGGTCACCAAATCTCTGAAATACCAGAATAAGACTCCTTGACACTAATTGGGTGTTTAAGAGGACTTAATTTATTCAGGCCTAAGGTCCAACATGGGATAACTCCAAACCTTACATGGACATGTAACTCTGCCTATGTTTTGCTTATATACAGTCACTAAATGTGAATTACAATTTACTCACTTCCACCAAACCCACCCCAAGTTCCCAGATTCAGTCCTTGTTTTCTCTGTCCCTACACCCTTGAGCCAGATGTCTTCTTCTTCTCTTCCAACCATCCTTGCTGGGAAAGCAGCCCCTGCATGCCTTGTTCCTGTGCTGAAAGTTCACAGGCAGGGTAAAAATGGGTAAAAATGGAGTTAACCTATTTGGTATCAAGGCCAAGGCTTGGTGACATTGTGCCAGGGAAGGGCAGAGTCAGCATAGCCGGGCAGGTACGTCCTTGCTGTCCCATCCTTGGCCATTTTCTGTTCTCCTGACAATCCTCTGGAGCACTTCACAAGCCTGGGAAGTTCCTGAGGAGCTCACAAAGCCCAGAAAGTTCTTTGGCTGGCTCAAGTGTGCAAATGTATTTGTGTCTTGTGGTGGCAAAGTGCTGAGTGCTGGTCCTCACTCACACTGTTGGTCCCTGACCCTCCCAGCACTCAGAAGCAGAAAAAAGCATTTTTCTTTTCCAGAATGGCCATTTGGGGCTCCATGTCACAGTGTCATTGATCTCCCAGCTGACACAGCAGAAATAGGAAATTAAAATCAGAATTCCTGCCTGGAAGCAAGAGGAGAGGTTGTGGACAGAGCTGGAGTGGAAGAATAATGACCATGAACTGGAAGCAGCTCTGCTGGCTGGGACTGATGGGACACAGCTCCCAGGAAGGAAGAAATTCAAACCATCCAACAGAACATGTTCATGTTCCCTCCAACAAAATGAAAGGAAAAACTCCATTGTAGAAAATCTAGAAAGGGAAAGAGAAAAAATATTAACACTGCAAACTGCAAAACAAAGATCCACACAGAAGAGATAATAAAGCTCATCCAGTGCCACCTCTGCCATAGCAGGGACAGCTCCCACTGTGCCAGGTGCTCCAGCCTGGCCTTGGGCACTGCCAGGGCTCCAGGGGCAGCCACAGCTGCTCTGGGCACCCTGGCAGAGCCCAAACCTCTCCAACCAGGCCTTGCCAGGCTACAAACCCCCTGTGGCAAATGGCACTGGGGGCACCTGCAACCATCCAGGAAATCATTCTTTCCTTTCCTTTCTCCATTTGGGGCAATGGGTTTTGGTGCTGGTTTCCATCCTTGATTCATGAATGTGAATGCCAGAGTGGTTTGGGTGGGAAGGGATCTTCAATGCCAGCTCATTGCAGCCCAGGGACAGCTGCCACTGTGCCAGGGGCTCCAGCCCCAATGTCCAGCCTGGCCTTGGGCACTGCCAGGGCTCCAGGGGCAGCCACAGCTGCTCTGGCAATTCCAGCCCAGCCCCTGCCCACCCTGCCAGGGAACAATTCTTTCCATATATCAAATCTGAATTTCCCCTCTTTCAGTGCAGAGCCATTCCCACTTTTCCCATCACTGCAGCTCCCGAGGAACAATCCCTCTGCAGCTGTCCTGGAGCCCCTCAGAGCTGGAGCCTCACTGAGCATCCCCAAGGACTCTGAGTGACCATCCACCCTCAGCCAGGAGTTTTCAGTCATTTCAGTTTTCAGTCATTATTCGTGGCTTTCACAATTATTCACAGCTCTCATTTTTTTTTCCTCACCACCTTTAAATTAAGGTTTACTGTGCAGGCACTGTTTGAGAGTCCAGAGGGAATGTTTTGCTGGCCTCTGCTCGTGTCCTGCACACGAACAAGGAGATTTTCCCCATGATTTGTGTGCCAAGAGTCCCCATTGCATCATCAGGTGGCCACAACCCCCTGACCTGGCTCTCAGAGATGCAGCTGTGACTTCATCCCTACCTCAGAAATTGTTTACACAGGAATGGGAAGACAGAGGCCTCCAAACATCAACTAAAAAAAGTAATTGCTCCAGTTTCAAAGTTCTTTTTATAGTGCAAACAAGTACATAAATTACAGGGGGAAAAATCTACTTTAAAATGGGTGAGAGAACTGGAATTTTATCCATTTCTTTTTCTTAAATGAAACATTTACTTCATTCTAAACTAGCCCCTTTCACTTGTTTGAACTTCCAACAAACCAAAAAAGAAGAAAACAATTATTGACCAAGCTTTTCCATTATTTTTTTTTAATCAAGACTTTCCTTCCTTATAAGGAAAGTCAACAATCTTTGTTCTGAGGTAACTCAAGTGTCTCCAGTGGCAGGAAAGTTTCCAAGTTTTTGGTTTAGATGTTTTCCTTTGTGTGCCTGACCTTTCCTCCAAGCTCCCGCCCTCTCCCTTTAATCTCTAACCAGCACTTTGGTAGCGAGGCTGGGTTGGGTTTTTATGTTTTCCTTGAGAGCAATCCACGCCTCTGGAGTGGACTCAGTGCTCCTACTTTCTTTCTGATGAGGGAAAACTCATTCCTGCTCTTCCAGAGAAAATTCCGAGGTATTTGGATGTTTCCCAGCATTGGAAAACATGAATTTTTGTGCTGTGCTCATCCATTGAAACCCACCTGCATCTTTGGAATGTTCCAGGCCAGGTTGGACAGGGCCTGGAGCAACCTGGGACAGTGGAAGGTGTCCCCGCCATGGCAGGGGGTGGAACAAGGAGAACTTTAGGGTTTCTTCCAACCCAAACCACTCCATGATTCCATTATTCTATATCTGAGCTATTCCATAAATCACCTGCATCCTATTTCCTTATTTTCAGTGTCCTCTTGTCCAAAAAAATGGTGGGTGATGCCTTGTGCACCAAACCTCTGCTTTTAACATGGATTTTACTCTTGGTTTGACCCTTCCCCTAAGAGTCACTGGGAAAATCAAGCCTGGAATCAGTAAATTGAAATCTCTGTTGGGGGTTTTAATGGGGCAGCTCCGTCCTGCAGTGACTCTGCTGCCCTTCCCCACACAGAGGAGGTTGGAGATTCCACCTGAACAAGACAAAAACTTCTTTACTGAGAGAAAAGCTGCCCAGGGAGGGTGTGGAGATTCCTTCCCTCTGCTCCAGGACAGCCCTGCTGGAGCAGGGAATGGAGCAGGTGATCCCCTGTGGGCCCTTCCCAACCCTGGGATTCTGTGGGATCAGGGGCTGGGAAGCACGAGGTTGACTCACGTGCTGAGACCCCTGTAAGGGGTTGGACACCAGCACAGAGGCACGGGAGGGGAGCAGCTGGCACTGGGATGGGACTGGGAATGGGACTGGCAATGGGAATGGGAATGGGAATGGAATGGGAATGGGAATGGGAGTGGAATGGGACTGGGAATGGGAAATGGGACTGGGAAATAGAATGGGAATAGGAAATTGAATGGGAATGGGAAATTGAATGGGAATGAGAATGGGAATGGGATGGAACTGGGACTGGGAATGGGACTGGGAATGGGAATGGGAAATTGAATGGGAATGAGAATGGGAATGGGATGGAACTGGGACTGGGAATAGGACTGGGAATGGGAATGGGAATGGGAATGGGAATAGGAACTTGAATGGGAGCTGGGAAGTGAGAATGGGAATGGGAATTAGACTCTGGGTCCCTGGGACAGGGATTGTAAATGGGACAGGGATTGGGACGGGAACTGGAACTGGGAATAGAACTGGAACTGGACTGAGAATGGGATTGGGAATGGGACTTGGATGGCAACTGGAACTGGGATTGGGAATGGCAATGGGACTGCAACTGGGACAGGGACTACAACTGGGATTGGAACTGGGACTAAAACTGAGATGGAACTGGCCTGGGACTGAGATGGGGATTGGAACTGGGATTGGAACTCTGATGGGGACTGAGACTGGGACTGTGACTGGAACTGGAACTGGGACTGGCTGGGACTGGGCCTGAGAGCTTCTCATGCCATGGCACCAGCCAAGAGGAATGCCACAGGCAGTGGGCAGCTGGCTGTGACCTCTCCAATGTCCAGCTGCTGAACAGGACCTTGGCCCTGGCCTCTCCCAGGCCAGCAGGCAGAGTTTGGAGCTCCCTCTGGAGCTGAGGCTTCTCTCCTGCAGCACCACAGGCACCTCCAGAGCTGAGGCACAGGGACTTTTCCAGCTCCTGGCCCCACGGGGGCTGAGGGGAGCAGAGATTTCCATTTTGTTGGAATGGGCATCTCTGGACAGCAACCAAGGCACTCAGAGAGGAAGCAGCAGCACAGGGACCAGTCCTGCTCCTTAGTTCATTTCTGTTTGTGACATTGGCACCACTGGAACCGTGGGTTATGTCATAGGAAACATGAGTCATCAGAGAAGGTTTGGAAAAGAATTCCAAGACCTCCAAATTCCAACCTTTGATACGAATCATCAGAGAAAGGTTGGGAAAGAATTCCAAGACCTCCAAATCCAACCTTTGACCGAATTCCCCCCGTGCCCACTGAACCACATCTCCAAGTGCCACTTCTGCTTGGTTTTTGAACACTTCCAGGAATGGTGACCTCAGCAGCCCTGGTCAGCCTCTGCCAATATTTAAACACTCTTTCAGTGGATGATTTTTTTCCAATATCCAACCTGAACCTCCCATGGAGCTGTTTCTCCTTGTTTATCACCAGGTGTCTGGGGTAGGAGGCTGAATCTCACCTGGCTACAGCCTCCAGATGTGGAGATGTGGAGTCCAGGTTTGTGAAGAACAATGGGCTGAAAACTTCAGGGCAAATATAGCTATGAGTCTTCATCATATATGGAAAAATCACATCCCTTTGGAGTCAGTGGGACAAAGCCTCTGAGGTGGCACAACAAGCCCACAAAAACACAAATTTGCCTCTTTGGTGGAGACCTCTCTTGGATCTGATGAAGAACTCAAAAATGAGCCCAGATCAGGAAAAGTCATTCCTGGAAGAAGATCTGAGGCGCTCCCTGAGTCTCCTTTGAAGAGGAACACCCCAACATGGATCAGGTCAGGTTGGGAAGGATGTGATGCCTCAGGTTTAGCGTTTCTATTTTTCAGATTCTGTGCTGCTTTAGTGTGTGGGTCTGGGGTTCACATTATGGGATGGTGAGCTCTGTGCACAGAGCAGGGAGACAAAACAATTCCTGCTCCAGCTGGGGACCAAGGACAAATGATCCAAATCTCAGGCCCAAGAGCACAAACACCGTGGAATGAAGAGAGAAAAACAAGTAGGATGGGACTGCATGGGCTGGGGCTGGAATTGGACAATTAACTCCAATAAGCAAATGGAGCAGAACTGATCAAAGTGAGAGACCCCGTGCCCAGTCGTGCATTTTGGGACCATTTTGGTTCACCTTGGGTGCAGCTCTTGTGCTGCCCAAGGTGGATCCATTGAGGACTTTTAATAAATCCCTGCTTTATTCTTTAGCTCACTCTAGTCTCTCTTATAGGTCAGCCTTCACAAAGCATCAGATGGAGGAATAAAACACCAAGGTACCCACAAACAGATATAGCACAAGATTGTGAACAAGGAAAATAACCTGGATCCATTAACTCCAGGGGCTTCTGGACTGAAGTTTTCCTTGGGAAGAGAGCGGGAGAATGGAAAGGCAGAAAAGATAACAAAGGCCGATGGGATGCAGGAGGCCTAGAGATAAGTGGGGCTTGGGATGGCCCCAGTGAAGGTTGCTGGAGGGATCAGAGGCACAGCTGATGAGCTTTGGAGGGGCCCCAACATTATTTGGAGGGCAGGAGTGGGGAATAAGAAGGAAGAGAATCCCCTGGAGGGTCTTCAGCAGGGGCAGCACCAAGCAGGGAGAGGTGTGCAGGGCCTGGCTGGGGGAGCTCCCTGCTCCATTCCTGTTCCAACAGCTCTGCTCAGACACCCGTGAGTCACCCCAGCATTTTTAGCTCCTTACATAACTACTGCCAAAAGGGAAGGTGTTCCAGCAGAGCTGCCAACACAAATGCCCAGGGACCAGCTCTGCGCCCCGTGGGATGAGTAAGCACTGGCTGCAGCACGGGCAGGGAGCATCTCTCACACCTCACCAGGTGTTTTGCAACAGGGATGAGCTGGAGCTGTGCCTCTGGTGGCAGCTGTTTTACCAAATACAGAGCTGGTGGGGCAAAAACAGTCAGGAAAATGTTTGCAGTGCAAACCCTGCTCCATGGAGTTACCCCTGCTCCATGCTCCAGCCTCACATGTGAGGAGTTTTCCTGCCCTGCCTCTTCAGAGCCCAGAGATCCAGGCTGTTATCCAATTTTACATGCCTTGTTTCCCTGCTAGAAATCCACAGGCACAGCAGAAACTGAATTAACCCTTTTGGGGTCAAGGTGAGCATCACTGCAGATCCCCTACAAACTAGAGCTGGGTCTGCAGGTCTGATTCAGTCCTGAACAGCAGCAGAAACTTCTTACATCACTCAATGTTGCGCCTTGCTGACTTGGACCCTTAAGCTTTGTGCCAGTGAAAAAGCAGGAAGGGGCCTTAACAAAAAAGCAGCGTTCCAGGGTGGTTTTTGCACCAAATTTTGCATCTCACCTGGCTCCCCAGAGGAGCAGCTGCCTCACACCTGCCCACTGCAAGGAGGGAAACTCCCTTTATTAAAGCTTCTGTCCCCAGGAAACAGAATGCCACCCTTGCCTCGCAGATAGACACCACGCCCTGCACTTACTGCTCACCAGGCTGGTAACCACTTCAAAGCAGCACTGCCCTGAGGAGGGATGATTCCTGAGAGGGTTAAATCAACATTTCCTAGGGAAAAACACCGCAGGGAGCTGCTGGGCAGAGCTCTGTGCTCAGCACGTCTGACTGTCTGGCCAGATGTGAATCCTGGAGTCTCCCTGACAGCAGGACATGGCTGGGGTGAGGGATAAGCCCAGAAACTCTTGTGGCTCTGTATTTCAGAGTAAGTGAAGGAAAGCTGCCAAATTCAGCTCAGAAAAGTTTTCTTACCCCAAACACGGTGATAGGGTGGGGCCTGGGCATGGAAGGAGGCACTGGAGGGTCTCTGTCCCACCTTGGGACAAAATCCTGCCTCATCTGGGCTGTTCTAGAGGAGGCAGAACTGAATCCACAACCCGCAGGCAGCAAAGTCCCAGATCAGCCCTGCAGCACAAGATTAGCTCAGAATAACTGATTTATCAGCGACCATGGATGAAACCCCTTTCCTCCAAGAGGAATTGAATATTCCACCCTGTATCCTTGCACTTCAGCAAGAGGTGTCTCCTTATTTTTCAGGCATTTTTCGGAATAAGAGAAGGACAGCTGTGAACCTGCCCAACTCAGCTTGGGAAGGTTTTCTTGCCCCAACCTTGGTGACAGCCTGGGGCCCTTGGATGGAAGGAAATGCTGGAGGGTCTCATTCTCACCTTGGTACAAAATCCCACTTCACCTGGGGTGCTCTGGAGGAGCTAAAAAAGAATTCAGAGCCCACAGAAATCACAGTCAATCAGCTCTGCAACATAAGATCAGAGCAGCATCACTCTTTCACCAGAAGAAGAACCCCCTTTTCTCCAAGAAGAATTGAATATTCCACCCTGTCTCTTTGTACTTCAGCCAGAGGAATCTCCATATTTTTCAGAATCAGTGAAGAACAGACGTAAACCTGCCCAACTCAGCTTGGGAAGGTTTTCTTGCCCCAAGCCTGGTGATAACCTGGGGCCCTGGGGTGGAAGGAGATGCTGGAGGGTCTCATTCCCTCCTTGGTACAAAATCCCATCTCACCTGGGGTGCTCTGGAGGAGCTAAAACAGAATTCAGAGCCCACAGAAATCACAGTCCCAGATCAGCCCTGCAGCACAAGATTGGAGCAGCATCACTCTTTCACCAGAGGAAGAACCCCCTTTTCTCTGGGAGGGATTGAATATTCCACCCTGTCCAAACTCCTGCACCAATACCAGGACAAAAGGCTGCTCTGGTCAAACATCTCCTGGTGTTCAGGGACCTACTGATGGCACCAGGACAGCTCCTCAGGTCTGGGGCTATCAGAGACAAAACTCATCTTTTCCAAAGTCAGGCTTGTTCCCTACCTAGGGACCCTCAAATAGCTCTGCTCTGAAATTACAGCTCTTTTCTAACCCCAAACCACCCTGCTGGCCTTGAGCAGTGCCCTCAGCACGGTCCTTCTCCTTGTGCCTCAGAGTTCAGCAGGTCTCGGGTTAAAATAAAAAATAAAATAAAACATTACCAAAGTGGTCCCTCCATGTCCTTCCTCCAAATGGATTACCCAGAATTTGAGCATTATTTTCATAATCCCATGGCTGACACATTTTCTTCCTCACTCTGGGAGAGGATTAAAGCTCACTACCCCACATTTATTGATTTATTGTGCCCTTGGAGCCTCCCAGGGCAGATTTGATATTCTTGGAGCAAGAGCTCCCTGTGGACTGGGATGAGAACTGGAGATCATCAGGATCATTTTCGTTATCATTCAAGCCAATGCTTCTGATCAGCTGCTCCCTGTGGAAGTTCCTCCATTTTTACCCATCAGAGGGAACCATTTCTGCTATCTCCTTGCCCAGTGATGGCACAGGTTTCAAGAGAGTAAAAGAAACTCTTAAAATACACTTGAAGCTTTTGTGGTGACATTAAAGTGCTTTTTGCCTTGGGAAGAAGGGCTGGCTCAGCCTGGGCAGTGCCCAGGAGCTGTCAGAGTTCTGCTTTGCACCCTGACTCCTTCCCTGCTGCTCAAACCATGCTCAGGCTGAGAACTTCTGCACCAGCCACATTTATTTTATTCAACTTGGGGCTCCATCCAGCATTTGCAGGTGGCTTCACTCTGAGAAGCTTGAACAGGCTTTTCCAGCGACAAATGCAGTTTAAAAAATGCACAAAACTCATTCATGCTACAGCACATGGAGTTAATAATTCACAGTGCCAGAACAGGACGAGAATTCCAATAACAATAAACCATAACAGCTTTCCTTGAAGCACCATCCCTTGAGTTGAGAATTGCTTCTTTAAACACCCAGCAATTTCTAGATCACTGTCATAGGTAGGTCAACAGAAGGATAGATTGTCCTGCATTCCTGCCTGATTGCACCTGTAAGCAAAACTCTCTTATCAGCGTCACAATTGCTGCCAAGAGGTGCCACCAGGATCCCTGGGCTGCAGCACCAGCATCCCCCACAGCCTCTGGAGACACAGACTGGAGAGGAGGTGGAGCACAAAGCTGATGGATCCATCTGTGAGGATGAGGAGGGGCTGTCCTGATCCCCGGTGCCCGGCCAGGCTGCTCCCACTGAAAGTGAAAGTGAAATTCAGAAATGATGTGGGCATGGAAATGCCATACCTAATGGGTGGGGAAATCCAGGTGGGCACCCAGGAGGTTCAGGTTGGGCTTTAGGAAAAATTTCTTCTCTGAAAGAGTGGTCAGGAATCAGAAAGGGCTGCTCAGGGAAAGAACCATCCCGGGAAGGGCTCAAAAACCAAGCAGAGGTGGCACTTCATGTTCAGTGACATGGTGGGATTCAACCAATGGTTGGACTTGGTGATCTTGGAGGTCTTTTCCCAACCTTGATGATTCTGTGAAATGGTGAATATGGTCTAAGAAAGCTCTGCTTGGTGACAGTGCTTGAGTTATCCTCCAGGGAATTCAGTCCTTGAGTTGAGTTATCCTACAGGGAATTCAGTCCTTGAGTTATCCTCCAGGGAATTCAGTCCTTGAGTTGAGTTATCCTTCAGGGAATTCAGTCCTTGAGTTGAGTTATCCTCCAGGGAATTCAGTCCTTGAGTTGAGTTATCCTTCAGGGAATTCAGTCCTTGAGTTGAGTTATCCTACAGGGAATTCAGTCCTTGAGTTATCCTATAGGGTATTCAGTGCTGGAGTTATCCTACAGGGAATTCAGCCCTTGAGTTATCCTATAGGGAATTCAGCCCTTGAGTCATCCTGCAGGGAATTCAGTCCTTGAGTTAATCCTATAGGGAATTCAGTGCTGGAGTTATCCTGCAGGGAATTCAGTGCTGGAGTTGAGTTATCCTACAGGGAATTCACCCCACACACCTCGTGCTGATGCTCACCATCATTCCCAGCTCTTCCCAGCCCAAGGGGAGCAGCAAACAGGCCCTGCCACAGGCAAGAGGAGATCCCAGAGTCTGGGGAAGTCTCCCAGATCAGCTTTGTCATTCTCCCCCTCAGAGCCCAGCCCCTGAGGTGTTTTCCCACTAATTCACGGGCACAGATGCTCAGCAAGGTGTTCACACCCTGTTTTCCAGGCTGTGCTTCCAGAGGCACTCAGGAATGGCAATTCCAGCACAGGCTGAGCCAGTGGCACCTCCCTCCCTGTCCCCAGCACAGGGGACAGACCGTTTCATCCAGGAATCACCAAAATTGATAATTTTGTAGCTCTATTTCTGCAGAACCCCTTGGAATGGGTGAACTTCATCCCTGGTGTGAGTTTTCAACTGCCCTGAGGAAGCCTCTGATGGGGAAGGAGAACCAGACAGGTCCTGGTGTTCCCTGGTGCCCTGTGAGTGGAAGGAGCCCCTTGGGACTGGGATCAGGGCAGTGATTTGCTCAGATCACCCCACCCTGTGCAGCTCTCAGACAGAGAATGAACCCCTGCTCCCAGCACGAGTTATCCTACAGGAAATTCAGGCAGAGCTCTCCCCACACTTGGGGAGTGGGATCAGGGCAGTGATTTGCTCAGATCACCCCACCCTGTGCAGCTCTTAGCCAGAGAATGCTTACCTGGAGCTCATTCATTACCCAGCACAACTAATTAATGCAATTTTAAGCTGTGTCCCTGGTTCTCCACTCTGTGCAGCTGCAGTGGTTTCACCCCTTGCCCTGGGAGCAGTACCTCTCCCTCAGTACCTGATTTCCACTCCATCTTTAGGCTCTGAAGCTCACAATGATGAATTCCTTCTGCTGGAGCAGCACCAAGACCCACAGAGGAACCTTTAATTGCCCCTGCTTGTGCTGCAAACCCCAGCACCATCCCCTCTCCCCCCCCCCCCCCATCCAGCCACGGAGGGTTTCCCATGTGCTGGGAGCAGGGGTTCATTCTCTGTCTGAGAGCTGCACAGGGTGGGATGGTCTGAGCAAATCACTGCCCTGATCCCAGTCCCAAGGGGCTCCTTCCACTCTCAGGACACCAGGGAGCACCAGGACCTGTCTGGTTCTCCTTCCCCATCAGAGGCTTCCTGGGGGCAGCTGAAACCTCACACCAGGGATGAAGTTCACCCATTCCAAGGGGTTCTGCAGATACAGAGCGACAAAATTATCAATTTTGGTGATTGAGCAGGACCTCAAGGAGGACTGGACATCTCTGATGGGCAGCAAACCTTTCCTCTCCACCACCAGCACTCTGACCCTGCTGCTCCTTCTCCTGTCTGGATGACAAGTGTTATTCCAAGCCTGCAGGCATGCTGTAAATACAGAACCATGCACACCCTCCATTAACATTAGCAACAATATTTAAATCACACTCCAGAGGCTAATTGGCGAAAATTCAAAGGTGACACAGAGAGAGCAGCCCTTGAACGAAGCATCAGACGTGGAGGTGCTGTTCCAGCTTGCCCAGGCTCTCCCTCTCCCCCAATCCAAAAGGGCAGATCCAGCACAGCCCAGGCAGTGGGAACTGGCTCCCAGGGTGCCAAAAACACACCAAGGAGCCTGGAGGGCTTCACAGGGCAGAAAAGTGGGTTTCTGCCCAAGATCTCACAAACAGCTGCCCACAGAAAAACAGAGTCATGGAATATTGGGGTTGGGAGGGACCTCTGGCATCACTGTTCTGCCCTGGCAGGGTTGGCCAGAGCAGGGGACACAGGAACACATCCAGGTGGGTTTGGGATGTCCCAGCAGGGAGATTCCACACCCTCCCTGGGCAGCTGTTCCCATGCTCCATATGGATGTCCAAACCCAGGAAATTCCTCTGGCTGCCCTGGAGGGCTCCAACCCCTGCCCAGGGGGCTCAGAGACCTTGGCACAGAGCCCAAGACCCCTGTGCCTCTGATTTAGCCCTTGGAAAAAACAATTACCAACCTTGTATGAAGAATTACAAGCCACGACAGTTTAAGTAGAATGATAGTGAATTTATTACGGGGTGAAAAATAGATTTTTTTGGGTTTTTAGAATGGGGGTTCAGGGGGCAAGATGGAGGGATCTGAGCGTGCCCAGCCTTTCTCCTTCTTCTTCTTGGCCTCCATCTTCTGCTGTGATGGTGGCACTTTTAGATTGGTTTAGAGTAGAAGCTCACTGTCTAACATAGGTGATAGGTATTGGGAAGTTACTGTAAATATTGTAGTTTTTAGTATAAAAAGATAACACCACCCCAGGGGCAGGCAGAGTGCCTCTGTCTGTCCTGCTGGATGGACCTCGGCAGGGCAGGAGAAAGAATTTTATAGATAGGAAACAATATACAACCTTGAGACCGAGAAATGAAGAGCTCTGACTCCTTCTTCAACAGTTGGGCTGGGAAAAGAGACTTTCTAACACATCTTGGGGTCACTGTGAGCAGCAGAAGCCCCGAGAGGGTGTGACCCTGTTTGAGCAGCCAGGACACAAACAGAGGCTTTGGGGTGACCCAGCTGTGGCCTTCCAGTGCCTGAAGGGGCCAGCAAGGAAGATGGAGAGGGACAACATACAAGGGATGGAGTGCCAGGAGAAGGGGGATGGCTTCAAACTGGGAGAGTGCAGGGTTAGGTGGGATATTGGGAAGAAATTCTTTACTCAGAGGCTGGGCAGGCCCCTGGCACAGGGTGCCCAGAGAAGCTGTGGCTGCCCCTGGATCCCTGGGAGTGTCCAAGGCCAGGCTGGATGGGGCTTGCAGCAACCTGGGATAGTGTCCCTGCCTGATGGAGATAGGCTTTGAGGTCCCTTCTGACCTTGGCTGGACAGGAGAAAGAATTTTATAGATAAGAAACAATAAACAACCTTGAGACCGAGAACAGAAGAGCTCCAACTCCTTCTTCGACCACCGGGCTGGGAAAAAACACTTTCTAACACATCTCAGGGTCACTCTGAGCAGCTAGAGATCCCAAGACATGGAAACAAGTTTCCTGTCATGTTGATGTGGGCATTGTTGTGTTTTATGACACAGCCACTGCTCCTCACCCTGTCCTGGGCACCTCTGCACAGAGCCTGACACCACGCCCAGGTGGGCTGAAACTCCAGGTTTTTCACTGGAAAGGGGATCCCTCCCTTAAACCTGGATGTAACAATTGGAGTTACAACCTGCATTTGACATCTTTCTTAAATCCCAGCTCCTGGGTTGATGGTGGTATGTGAGACTCAGCTCTTTCCACAGAGACTCCCTGTTGAAAAGCACACTTCAAACATGACATTTGCTGGCTCAGAATCAAAAAAAAAAAAGCCTTTCAATAGACCCACACTGACATTCTCTACCCAGCCAAACGTTGAAGTCAGCGTCAAACTGGAGTCATTTTCATAGAGATTCGTGATCTTTAACATTTCTGAGCTAAGAGAGAAAAGCACTTTACAAAGCCCTCTGGGGATATGACCCATAAAACAGCAGCTGAACCGTAGGTTCTCCGGAACTGCAGCTTACACACGTCTTTATTGAAGTAGCTGCACTTCATTTTCCCCCAATTTTCATCCCCTTCCCAAAGCCATGAGTCACAGCCCGGAGAACTCCCCAACTGCCCCCCATGGCAGCCCTCCAGCTCCTGTCCCAGTAGCCAGGGTGAGGTGAGTTTTGTCTTGGTTTGGAAAGCCAGGTGTCTGCTAAGGAAGGCAGGAGCCTCCCTTGAAATGGAAAATGCAAACCCCCTCCCTCTGAATTGCTATAAATTTGAAATTAAGGGGCTCTCAGGCAAAAAATAATATGGGAGCAGGAAATAACAGTTCTTGAAGAGGGAAGAAAATAAAAGGATAAAATAACCAATGCAGTGAACTAAACCAACCCTGGCAGAGTCAGAACCCAGCCTGACACCCTGTGGGTCAGGGTGCTGGCACAGCCCCATTGGAATTGTGGCTCAGCCCTCCTGCAGTGTCAGGGGTGGCTCTGCTGGAGCAGGGATCCTGGAGAAAGGTGCATCTGCCTCTGAAGATCCAGGGCAAGAGGCAGCTGCTGTTCCTCTGGGAATCCAGTGCAGAAGCCGTGCTGGTGTTCCAGAATCTCCAGATTCTATCCGGGTAGGAATGCTTGGCTCCTCCCTCTGGGCTCACATCTCCCAGTGGGATGCTGTAGTTCTTATCAGCCTTGCAGGGACATTCAATGGCTGTTATCAGCAATGTCCCCTCCTGAGGGATGAGTAATTGTGATCACTCAAAGAGAGAGATAAGGCAAACTGTCCACTTGACAAAAGATAATCTGCCATACAGATGGTAATTCAAAACATCTTGCCTTGCAATCTGGAACAAGTTTGCAGGAACAGCTCGAGGTGTGGCTGAGGAGAAAGGCAGGAGGAGGTGCAAAGGGGCAGCAGCCTTGGGCACTCCTGTTTGCCCAAGGGATGGCACACACAGAGTGTGCCCAAAAATCTCCTGGGCAGGGGGGTGAGGCAGGGCTGAGCCCCCTCCTCCCTGCTGTGTCTGAGAGCTGGCACATTCCTGTGGCAGCAAAAAGGGAAAATTACTCTCTAATTGAGGACGTGTGGGAGCTCTGCATTTGCTCAGCACCTTTCACCTGAGGTTTTACACGTCAGAAAGCAGAATGAGAAGGAACAAACCCTCAAGGGGCAGGATGTGACTGCCCAGCCATTCCCACAGAACACCCACCCCTCTGCCCAGGGAGCTGCTTTGCCAGCTTTCTCCATGCCCAAAATTCCTCTTCCATCCTCCCCTTCCTTTGCACTGAGAATCATTTTTGTTAGTTTTCTCCATGCCCAAAATTCCTCTTCCATCCTCCCCTTCCTTTGCAGTGAGGATCTTTGCCAGTTTTCTCTATGTCCCCAATTCCTGTTCCACCCTCCCCTTCCTTTGCACTGGGAATCTTCTTTGCCAGTTCTCCCCATGCCCAAAATTCCTGTTCTATCCTCCCCTTCCTTTGCAGTGGGGATCTTCTTTGCCAGTTCTCTCCATGTCCCAAAATTCCTGTTCCATCCTTCCCCTCATTTGCAGGGGCACGGTGAGGTTGGAAGGAACCCTCTGGTTTGACACTTTGTTCAGTTCAGGCTGGAGAATTCTCCCTGTCCCCTGTCATGGATCCGCTCACTGCTGGACCCAACACTTGCCATGAATCTGCTCAAGGAGACTTTGGCCAACTCAAGAGCAGCCCAAATCTCCCATCCACAGCCCCCAGAGGCTGTGCCTGTGGTGGGAGAGGGCACAGCACAGCCCCCAGGGCTGGGCACAGAATTGGTGCCACCTTCTCCTGGCTCCTCAGGGCACTCCTGGCTCTTCCCCAGAGTATCCCTGAGGCCATTCCCAGCTGCTTTACCCCACTGGAGCTTGGGAAACCACCACAAAAACAACGAGAGCTCAAAAACAGCTCAGAAAAGAGCTTGGCCCTGTGCCCTGGAGAAGCCCCCTGAGCAGTGGGACGTGAGCTGTTCGCTCCCCCTGGGCTGGGGGTGGGCTCTGCCTGTGGGTGGGTGCCTTTAGTAATATAAATGTTAAATCTTAAATACATTTAATAGAAATATTTCATATAAATGAGTCCAACTCATTTCACTGCCCACCCCAGAAGTGTGAGCTGAGATTGGGATCCCTTTCCTGCTGCTTCTTTCTCTTTCACTGCCCCACATCTCCTGTCTTGACCTCTCTGCCCCATCCCTTTTTTTTCCTGTCATCCTATTTCTTTTTTTAAACTTAAATCTAAAAGCTTTCCTGCTGTGAAAAGTGTAAGGAAGACTAGAGAGGAAAAGGTGAAAGGAAGAAAGTGGAATTAATCAGTGTAGTAGTAATAACAACAAAAGGGTTGGGAGATAAAGGAAGGGGAAGGAAAAGTAGAGCAGGAGAGCACAGCAGTGGGGTGGAGATGGGCAAAGAAAGTGCAGAAAGCTTCAAATGTGGGAATGGGAGAGGAAAGGGAAAAGGCTGCCCTGACTGAGGGAAGGCACTCAGACATCCAACAGCACAGCCAGGGAGCAGTGAGGGGAACAGGGCTGCACAGCTGGAGCAGATGTGATGGTGGTGAGAGAGATGAGCAATGCCGTGGCTGATTCTCACAATTAAAAGGCAAATATCATGTATCTATGTCAGGAGAAGTTTTATATATTTATAGTTATATTTATAGTTATATAATTATAGTTATATAAAGTTATAACTATATATCATGATAAATATATAAATATAACTATATTTATGGTTATATTATAGACCCTCCCAAATGCCCCAAACCCAGGGCACCTTGTGTTGTTCTCAGGGGTGCCCTGGGTTTGGGACATTTGGGAGGGTCACTCGTTCCCATGGCAACAGCTGCCCCCCAATCAAGGTGTCAGGCAGTGATCTCCACCCTGGGCAGGGCAGGAGGAGTCATGGACAGAACTTTGGGGGGCCAAAGGGTTAAAAGGGGAAACCTCCATGGTGTGGGTGAGCACATGGAGGGGAACATCCTCTGCTCCTGGTGCTGTAATGTTTTCTCTATTCAGTCTTCTGTTGTATTTTTTATAAGGCTTTAATAAACCTTTTAAATTATTTTGGAAGTGGGGGACTGGCTCACAGTCAGCAAACAGGACGTGCCCAGGGCACACAGAGCTGGAAGTTTCCTGCAGGTTCTCACAGCATGAGAACCTCCTGCAGTGCACCAGGCAGGGCTTTTGAGCCCAGAATTTTAGCTCAGACACCCTCCCCTGGCCCAGATTGGCGGGTCCCTTCCCTGTTCACAATCTCCTGCTTTATCAGGCCTGGCTTTGCCTGGTCTCCTCCACACCCCTGAGCCCTTGGCTGGGCTTTCCCTGTGCTGGCCTGGCTGGGGAGAAGCTCCAGGTCCCAGTGTGGATCCGGCATTCAGCACTGTCCCCTCCTGAGTGTCCCCAGGGTGGTGGCAGTGTCCAGAGAGATGCTCCAGGGCGCTGCAAGGGCTGAGTGCCACGTGTCCCTGCTGGGTCTGGTGTCAGAGCTGCTGGGGTTGGGCTCTGCAGGGCCTGAGTCCTTACAGAGTTCTCACATCTGCAGAGCATGGCTGACTGCTGACCTGAGACAGAGTCTGCAGAGCCTGAGTTCTTACTGAGCCCAGCTCTGCAGGGTCTGAGTTCTTACCTGAATCAGGATCTGCAGGACCTGAGTTCTACCTGAGTTCTACCTGAGCCAGGACCTGTAGGGCCTGATTTCTCACCTGAGTTCTTACCTGAATTCATACCTGAGTCAGGATTTGTAGCGCCTGAGTTTTACCTGAGTCCTACCTGAGCCAAGATCTGTCGGGCCTGAGTTCTCACCGGAACCAGGATCTGCAGGGCCTGAGTTTTGCCTGAGTCCTACTTGAGCCAGGATCTGCACCGCCTGAGTTTTTACCCGAGTCCTATCTGAGCCAGGACCTGTAGGGTGTGATTTCTCACCTGAGTTCTCACCTGAACCAGGATCTGCAGGGCCTGAGTTTTTACCTGAGTCCTACCTGAGCCAGGATCTGTAGGGCCTGATTTCACACCTGATTTCTCACTTGAGTTCTCACCTGAATTCATACCTGAGCCAGGATCTGTAGGGCCTGTTTTCTCACCTGAGTTCTCACCTGAGTTCATCCCTGAGTCAGGGTTTGCAGGGCCTGAGTTTTACCCGAGTTCATCCCTGAGTCAGGATTTGCAGGGCCTGAGTTTTACCCGAGTTCATACCTGAGTCAGGGTTTGCAGGGCCTGAGTTTTACCTGAGTTCATCCCTGAGTCAGGATTTGCAGGGCCTGAGTTTTACCCGAGTTCATACTTGAGTCAGGATCTCTAGGGCCTGTTTTCTCAGCTGTTTTCTCACCTGTCCAGAGCAGAGGCAGGGTCAGCCGTGTCCCCCTGAGCAGGGACCCCTGCCCCTGGCTCTGTGCTCACACCCATGGTGATGGAGCCATTCCCACCTGCCATCGCTCCAGAGAGGAGAGGCTCTTGGGTGACTAAAAACCCATTTTTACCTGGAGATTCCAGCCCTGTGCCCCACATGTGACACACATGGACACCACCCACGGGCATGGAGCAGCAGCAGCCACCTGTGCCATGGATCCACAGCTCTTCCCAGGAGCTTGGCTAACACTCTTGGTGTTCAGGAGGCAGCCTGGGCCGTTGGGGCTGGTCCCAGCTCCTCTGGAAAGCACAGCCCCACCCTTCAGGCCGGGATAATGTTTTCCTAAAGCCTGGCCGTGGTTGGCTTTTGTTTTGCTGAGCTGTTGCTACGCTGCTGAGGCTCCGCCAGGGAAGTCGGCTGTGCAGAGGAAACAACCCTGGCAAAAGTCACCAAATCATTGTTCTGGCACTTTCTGTGTCATGGACAAACACATGAATCTGCACTTGTTTATCGGGAGGCACCAGGGCAGGATTTCTCTGGGCTGATTTGTCTGTTGGACCTGCTGCTCTCAGTGGCAGCACTTAGCCCCAAAAAACAAAACCAGGAAGAGACTAAGTGTTCCCACAGCACTCCCAGCACAATCAGCAAACCCTCCTCGAAAGCACCTCTGAAACGAGAAATGCGAGAGGGAAAAAAACAATTAACACCAGGGACTTTATTGGGAAAAAATAAAAAGACAATTCTTCCATTAATCAGAGCCTTATCAGCAGCAAGGTGATATAAAGCCGGGGTTTGATTGGATCTGAGCAATGTGTTTGTGCTGCTGTGGAGAGCCTTGTCTATGCCAGCAGGAATGTGGCCTGCATCCTGTTTTCCCTGCCGATGGGGGAGGAATTCCTTGAAGGGCTGCGGTGTGTTTGCCCCCAGCTCCACGCTGGGTTCCTGCTCCTTTGTGCCTGCAGGGATCCCAGAGCTGCGGGATGTTTTGGAGGAAGCTGTTAGAGATGGATAACGAGACGATTGGCTCTCACAACTGAGGGATGAATATTGTGTGAATATTAGGAGAAGCTTCATTGATGTATAGTGATTGATAAAAACGAGAGCAGGCTCCTGGTGCTAAAGTGATTTCAGCATTTATTATAATAACAGAAAGGCCTAAAGCAGGGGCCCAGGCTGAGCAGGAGCGTTCCTGTCGAGGATGCTGCAGTGATGTCCCAGATGGAGTGGCACAGATTCAATGGGTCAGATGCCCCTTTTTATCCTGTTTTTTGTCCCTCTGGATTGGTTTCTGTTGGGATCCTTCATTTCCATGAAAGTTTAAGGTGCTTGATTGGCCCATCACAGTTCTGTCCAGGCTGGCTCATGGTGCACTTTACTGAGGTGTAATTTCTTATAACTCCCCTTTTAACCCCTTTTACCATAACCAAACTAACAGTACATGCTAAAAACGGGGCCAGACTCCCAGTGCTAAAGTGATTTCAGCATTTATTCTAATAACAGAAAGGCCCAAAGCAGGGCCCGGGCCGAGCAGGAGCGTTCCTGTTGAGGATGGAGCAGCGCCGGCGCTGGGGCTGCTCAGCAGCGATGGCCCCGATGTTCCAGGGGAGCAGCACAGCTTCCCTGGGTCAGGAGCCCCTTTTCATCCTGTGTTTTGTCCCTCTGGATTGGTTTCTTTTGGGATTTAGGTTTAAGAATTTTCAAGGTTTAAGGCTTGATTGGCCATTACTGTCCAGGCTGGCTCCTGGTGCACTTTACTGAGGTGTAATTTCTTAGAACTACCCTCTTAACCCCTTTTACAATATAACAACCAAACTAAGAGTACATGCTTAATGATCTATCAACTATACAACAGTTTCTGACCTATTTTTAACAGTTATGTTTTTGTGGTTTAGCTGTAGTCTATTCTCCCCATAGTTCCCTTTCCCCCCTGTATTGTTGCCATCACACAGCCTGGGCTGTCTGGACAGGTACAAAGAAGCTGCACAGGTGTTCCTTGCATGGGGCAGGTGGGAATGGAAAAGCTTGGGGGTGCTTAGGGGGTGTGGCAGGCAACACCTGATCTCCAATCAAGGTGCAAGAAAGCAGTTTCCACTGATAAATGGCAAAGAAGAGCTGCCTGACAGACTTTGGGAGGGGCCAGGGCTGGCTGATGCAACCCCAGGGGTATAAAAGCCTGAGCATCCCTCTTGAACATGAACCAGCCACGTGATTTCCACGAGGGCAGCTCCTAGCACTGCAGTTTTTCCTTATTTAGTCCTTTTGTCATAATTCTTCATTAAGATTTAATAAACCTTTTAAAATTTTTAAAGTGAGCAGTTGTTTCTCACAAAGCCAGCAGCCATCCCTGCAGCGGGAGCAGCTGGAGTTCCTCTCCATCCCTTTGTGCTCCCTGCAGCTCCCTGCACAGCAGGACAGTTCCCCAAGGGAAGGTTCCAGGCTCCAGGGGTGGTTTGTTCTGTTATTCACCTGTGCCTCTGCCAAGGGCAGAACAGAAAAATCTTGGCTTGGGGTTGTGCTCCATCCTGCCCTGAGCAGTGCTTGGGGGTGCCAAGAGCCCCCAGATCCCAGGAAAATCCAGACAAGGCCTCAGGCAGGGAAAGATCCTCCAGCCCCTCTGTACCTGAGTGGCCTTTGAAGGGTGCTTGGTCACTGCCTTCCATGGCAAACACTCAGGGATGGGTTTATGCCATGAAAGGCAACAACTTCCCAACTCCCAGCTGGATTTTCCAGCTTCTGTGGGGGCTCTCCTAAATCTCAGTTGGATTTTCCAGCCTATGTGAGGGCTCTCCCGACTCCCAGTTGGATTTTCCAGCCTCTGTGGGGTCTCTCTTGACTCCCAGTTGGATTTTCCAGCCAGCCCTTCAGGTCCACCCCATTGCCTGGAAGGGTCTCCCTGACTGATCCTGGCTTTCCCCTCGTTCTGCTTCCTGTCATCAATCCATTTTAGCCCAGGGAACCTTTTCCCCTTTTCCATTTTTCCCCTTTTCCCCTTTCCCAACCCCAACCCCTCACAGAGGGAATCACAGTGATGCCTCCCTCCTGCATTTTGTCAGGATAAACAGCCCCAGCCCAAATTCAACACCAAAACTCCACTTGGCTTGGCTGGAGATGTGTCCAAACCCCTCAGGACCATCCTTGGAGACCACACAAATACAAATTTTGGCTCTGGCAGTGTCACCCCAGAGCAGGCTGGCAGTGTGGCACAAGCACCCAGCAGAGCAGCCCAGCATAATTAAGCAGCATTCTTATTCGCGTCATCTCCTGGCTTTGGCATGGCTTTTATTGCAGTCATTACAAAGACAGATATTACTTTTGGATTGACTCACTTGATGGGTTGATCAGCACTTTATTGTAGCCTCCAGTTATAGCACTTTTTATGGCAGCCAGGAGAACTTAACCATTAGCACACTATTAGGAGGAACACTGGCAACTGATTAAGTTGCTGAAGGTCAAAGACATTTTTTCTTAATTGCTCCGTGTGTGCTCCCTCCTCCTCCTTCTCCCCCTGCAATGGAGCTGGAGGGAGAATTATTCCCTTTTAACAACAAAGTCACAGAGCAGCACCTCGGATTTGCCATCAAATCCCTGGGGAGGGGCTCATTCCCAGCCCAGATCTTCTCTAAACTGCTGCAGTCCCACTGCTGGAATGAAGGCGTGGAGATTTCCATGGATTAAAACTGAGAAAGCTTCAGGGTGATTTATTGGGTACCAGCTACTGCAGATAATGGGGTCAGAATGAAAGGATGTGCCAAGGGGACATCCCTGTCTTTGGAGGGACGTGGAGGAAGATTTTCCAGCCTCTGTGGGGCTCTCCTAAATCCCAGTTGGATTTTCCAGCCTCTGTGGGGGCTCTCATGATTCCCAGTTGGATTTTCCAGTGTCTTTGGGGGCTCTCCCAACTCCCAGTTGAATTTTCCAGCCTCTGTGGGGCTCTCCTAAACCCTAGTTGGATTTTCCAGCCTCTGTGGGAGCTCTCATGATTCCCAGTTGGATTTTCCAGCGTCTTTGGGGGCTCTCCCAACTCCCAGTTGAATTTTCCAGCCTCTGTGGGACTCTCCTAAATCCTAGTTGGATTTTCCAGCCTCTGTGGGAGCTCTCATGATTCCCAGTTGGATTTTCCAGCCTCTGTGGGGGCTCTCCCAATTCCTAGTTGGATTTTCCAGCCTCTGTGGGGGCTCTGAGTTGTGGCTGTTGCCAGAACAGCCCCACCACAGGCAAGAGGAGATCCCAGAGTCTGGGGAAGTCTCCCAGATCAGCTTTGTCATTCTCCCCCTCAGAGCCCAGCCCCTGAGGTGTTTTCCCACTAATTCACGGGCACAGATGCTCAGCAAGGTGTTCACACCCTGTTTTCCAGGCTGTGCTTCCAGAGGCACTCAGGAATGGCAATTCCAGCACAGGCTGAGCCAGTGGCACCTCCCTCCCTGTCCCCAGCACAGGGGATGTCCTCCTGTTCTTCTAAGTTCTTCCAAGCCTTCTGATGTTCTTGTAATGAACTTTGTCATGCAGTTTTCTGTAAATAATTATTGTTTTACATTCTTTTCTGGAGGAGGAGAAATTTGATGGACTGTTGGTTTGTCCAGTGTCATTGGAGAGGTGGCACTTTCATCATCCAATCCACTGTCACTTTTGGAAATCTGTAAATGTTGGAGTCAGAAAATAAACTGCCCTTCTCTTTACCTTGGAGGTTCCAGCGTGAGTGTTGTTTTATTTTGTGTCCTACAGCGACAAAGGGACAGAGAGTTTCATCCAGGATGGACTTACCTGGAGCTAATTCATTACCCAGCACAGCTAATTAATGCAATTTTAAACTGTGTGATCCCTTAATGTGACTGGGACCATTTCAGTTTTCTCCTTCAACTCCTCCTGCCCACCTGAGGTGAGAAGCCAAAATCACCAATTTACCATTTCTGTGGCAAAATCTACCTGCAAAATCTCCGTGGTCCTGGTGGTCAGAGTCTCCTCCACAGGTCTGGGGCTGCTTCTTTCAACTTCTCCCTGTTTTATGTCACCACATCTTCTCCCAGGCTGAAGCGGTTCAACAGATATTAAAAGGGAACAAAGTCCCGTCAAAAATAATAATGCTGCCCATCCTGATGAGGACAGAACTGTCCCACAGAGCAGGAGGGAAGTTTGCTGCCTGTGGACCATCAGGGAAGGGCTTTTTTTCCAGGAATTCCTGAAAAATAGGAGAGTCACATGCAGGGCACAAGGTGTCCATTTGGATGGGAATTGTCAATAGGAAAAAAGCTGGTTCTTATTAAAGATGCTCCATCTCTTATACTCAGATCTGCCTTTGGAAGTTGCCTGATTTCCTGGATTTTCCACTTAAATGAAGTTTTATTGTTCTGCTCTCTCCTGTTACCTGTGAGAATTTATCAAATACTCCTCCTTCAGCCCCCTTCAGCTAATCTTTATCAGCAAATTCAGTAACTCAAGAATAAGCACAGGAACATCTGAAGGACGCTGGGGTGGAGGCTTGGCCGTGGGAGAGGCAGCTCAGCCAGGAAAATCAGGGAATAGGAAAGACTGGGGCTCCTGCTGAGCCTTCAGCATCTTCACATCATCCTTTAGATGATGGCTTTTGAACTGAACTATTATTATTATTATTATTATTATTATTATTATTATTATTATTATTAATTATCCAATCCCATCTAGATGGGATAATAATAGATGGGATAATCTATTGAAGATAAGGAATGTTTAAGTCAGCCAGATGGATCCTAGATGGGATAATAATAATATTAATAGTAATACTAATAATACTAATACTAATACTACTAATAATAATAATAATAACGGGATCCCTTCCCAGATCTAAAGCTCAGTCCCTGCCCTGCTGACCCCACAGCCACAGGGCTGGGGAAGGATTGGACTCCACCATGGGCAAGCACCACCAGGATCCCTCAGCATGGGGATCCAAACTGGTCCCACATCCACAAACCTGGGGATAACTCCCCATCCCTGCTGGCAGAGAAATCCAGGAAGGAAGAAGATGTTGAGGTTAAGGAATGTTTGAGTCAGCCAGAAGGATTTTAGATGGGTTCACTTGGAACTTAAATGTGCCCAGGACCTTTTCCTGCCTCCCCTTCCCATTTTTTTTGGCCATCTGGATTCCTTTCACCTCACCCACCATCCCCCAGCCACCCAATAAGGAAGGAAACCATTGACTGTTGTCATTATTTATTACAAATTATACATTGAAAATTACTGCCTAAAAAAAAAATCAATAGATTTAAATAAATATACAGATTTCAGGATGCTACATTTGGCAGGTGTGCAGTAAGTCACTCAGGATGGGACATTACACACACAAGGAGATTGACAGAGTACTTTACAGCAGTAGTTTTATTTTAAATTACTCACATTAAAGCATGTGCAAAATTTCCTCTGGAACAAACCCTTTCAGGATTTTCTTCTTTTGGTTTTTTAGAGTGACTGCAACCTTCAGAAGGTCAAAGATAAAAACAGATTCTCTGCAGCTTTGGGGACCAAATGATTCATCTGCTCTTTCATCCACAGTACAATCAATTGGTCTTATTTTTCCCCTCTCTGGGGCTTAAAGCAAAATCAAGAAATTCTTTTTCTTGTCCATTGGGACTACACTTGCAACAGCCACAGGTTTTGGTCCACCACCAACTTCAAGCAGCCTTTCCAAAGCTCCTGTGCAGTCCTGGCGTGGGCAGCAGAGGGACCCAGAATGGAGAGCAGCTCTCTCCCTGCCCTGCCCAGGTGACAGCCCGGGCTCCCTGCAGAGCTCAGTCTGCCCAGACAAACCAAAGTGCATTTGTGACACAGCTCCAGGGCTGCCTTTGCCTGCCAGCTTGGTTTCCAGGCTCTGCACTCAGTGTTTTTCCCAAATGTTTCCTTCCCTCCCCTGAGCCAGCAGAGCTGGGTTTAAATCCAGGGCTGAGCTTAGGCAGGGCTGTGCTCCCTTACAGAATCACAGGGGTTTGGGTTGGAAGGGACCTTAGAGATCACCCAATTCCACTTCTGCTCCAACCAGTCCTTCCCTCCTCATCATTCCCACCTGGCTGCCCTCCCCTGCTGCATTCCCCTCCCCACGGTGACCTGCTGGCCCTGGCTGCTCATTTACTGTCCAGAGCCTGGCTCAGAGCTGACCTAGGCCAGGCTCTGTGTGCCCTCTCCCTGCCCCAGCCTCATCCAGCTGGCAGAAGGTTGGGATATTCAGGAGCTGGGAGCCCTCACTGAGGGTATGTCCAAGGAGATGAGAGGGGTCCCTGACCCACCCCAAGGCTCTGCTCACCCTGCCCCGGCTGTGGGGCTGGGGGCTCCTGGCCAAGCCCAGCCCCCCAGCAGCCCCAGCTGGGTTTGGTGCCATCCCTGGGGGAGTTGATCCTGCCCCTCGGTGGAAATCCACCCCAGGGATTTCTCAGCCACCGAGCGCCCCTGACTGCTCAGCTGGCTCCAGGGGATGATGAAATAAACTTTAACACAAACTGGGAGCTGTTCCACCACGGGAGCCTCATCCATGGGCACTGACTGACAGGAGAAAATAGTGCAAAGGTGGGCTTGGGCTGAGGCAGCTCATCCCTGACTGCAGCGAGCAGCAAACCCCTCAGGATGGGCCAGGCTTGGACAGCGCCAGGCAGAGCAGCCCAGGGCAGTGATGGGCTCGGTGCTGCCGAGGGCTCCAGGGCACAGTCCAGCCGGTGCTGCTCCAGCACGACCCTTGCCTGATCCAAAAAGGCACAATTCAGCTCCAGGACACTCCTCTGACGGGATGGACAGACAGTTTTCCCCTTTGCAGCAGTCCCTTGAGTGCTGGTTCATGCAGCAGGAACACGGAGACTTCCACCTCCTTCCCTTCCACTCACGGCCTTCCCTTCAGCTCTAACAACTGACAGCAGAGCTGGTGGCACCCACAGGACTTCAAATTCTTCTGGTGAGCTTGGTGTGCTCCTGTCTCTTTATCTTTTCTTCTTCCAGATGTTTTTTTCCCAGGGCAGAGCTGGTGGCTGTGTGTCCCTCTGCGAGCGCTGCTGGCGTTTGCTGGAGCGTGGGCTGGAGACCCTGAGGTCCCTGGGGACAGAGGGGACACCGTGGTCACTCTCCAGCCCATCTGCCCCCTACTCAGCACCCCATAGCATTACATTTATCTACTCCTCACCACCATTTGCTGGGAGGCAGGAGATGGGGAAGGAGGAGCAGGAATTGCTGTCCATAGCTCCATTAAGGCACAGTGGAGCTCCAGCAAACCCAAGGAGGTGTCAGAGGATTCAAGGATGGCCCAAAGTGCTGCTTCCCCACATCTGCCTTACAGAAAGCGTCCCCATTGCCTCTGATTTAATTGCCACCAATTCATTAATTTGCCGCCTCCCTTTAGCTCAGCTACACTCCTGGAGTTGTTTTTTCTCCCCACAATTCCCTGATGTGGGCTTGGAAAAGCTCTGTCCTTTGGTCCAAAGTTGCTGCCCCGCAAATTATCTTCCTACACCATGCCATCCCCCTCTCTCTCCTCTGTCCATCACCCACCTGCCAGTCCCACATCAGAGGAACTCCCCATTCCAATCAAGAATTACATTTTGGGGCGGGCACACGCAGCCCTGGCACCTCAGATGGAGCCTTCAGTGCCACAGAGAGCAGAAACAGCCAAACCTCCTCATTCAGAGGAGCCAGGAGGAGGCAGAAGGCCAGATCGGAGTGGGAACTGCACCCTGGGGCCACAACCACACATTTTCAAATGCTCGTAAGGGATGTTCAGAGTGGGTTTAGGTGCCCTGCTCACCTGAGAGCTCTCAGCTGCCCATGATGGGGAGGCCTCGTGGCGCCGCTCTGCAGAGACCTCGCTGATGTCCCAGAGCTCACGGGGAGCTTCAGACTCTGGAGGTACCTAAAGAACAAGAGGAGAAGCCTGAGCCACCCACAGCCAGGCTGCGGGGAGCTCAGGGGGAGCCTGGCCCGGTGACAGACAGCTGAATGCACGGCTTTGAAGGGTTAATTGCAGCTATTTGGGAGCCATTCAGGGCTTACTTTGACTGCTATTCCCTCGTGCCAGAGCTGCTCTATTCACAGGCAAAATGAATGATTGCGGATTGTAACTATTGCCTGGCTGTGGAATTAATGACAGATATCCACAGCGACCTCACCTCCCTTCAGCAGCGCTGCTGGAGCTGAGCTGACACCCCACAGGCACCGTAAACAGAGGTGGCCACGGGACATCTGGCTGCTTGGAGCACTCCTCTGCTCCCCTCTGAGCCATGCAGGGGACACTGGTGCCCCGAAAATCCACAGCCCTGCTTGTCCCCACTCCCAGGGTGCTGCCAGCTCTTCCTTCTGAGCAGGGGACACTGGTGTCCCAAATATCCACACCCTCACTTGTCCCCACTCCCACTGCATTGCCAGCTCTCCTTCTCAGTAGGGGACACTGGTGTCCCAAAAATCCACACCAGGACTTGTCCCCACTCCCACGGTGCTGCCAGCTTTCCCTTCTGAGCCATGCAGGGGACACTGGTGTCCCAAAAATTCCAAACCTTCTTTTGTCCCCACTCCCAGGGTGCTGCCAGCTCTTCCTTCTGAGCAGGGAACACTGGTGTCCCAAATATCCACACCCTCACTTGTCCCCACTCCCAGGGTGCTGCCAGCTCTCCCTTCTGAGCTGGGGACACTGCTGTCCCAAAGCTCCACACCCTCAATTATCCCATCCCCACCAGCTCCCCTTTCCACCAGCACACCCAGAGCTTCCCCAACCTCCTGGCAGCAGCAGGAGCAGGGCTGGAGGTGACACTGCTGCCTCTCAGCTGCTGGAGGGACCCTTGCACACCCAAACCACCCGGTGACACAGCCAGGGCTCTCCAGAGGGAGGAAAAAGCCACCAGACAAGTCCCAGCTGCTGGCAAAGAGCCATCCCCAGGGAGCCCCTCAGCCCTGCCTGTCTCCCGGGCAGACCCCCAGCCTTACCCAGGCCTGCCGTGGCAGAAGCTGGCGCAGATGCTGTCCCTGGAGTGCGAGCACTCGCACCTGCCCGCCGACCTCTTGCGCCGCCTTGGCGGGCTGCCCAAGCCGTAGGGAGCGGTGTGCCTGGGAAAAACAAAGGAATTCAGCTATGCCACCAGCTTTTTATTGGCCAGCAGGTTTGTACCAGGGTCCTGGGAGGCAGCCAAGCCAGTGCCAGGATAATAAAAGACTCATCTACAGAGAGAAGGTGAAAAGGTCACTGATGGGTCTGAGGTTTAAACTCCAGCTCCTCTCCCACACCACCCCTCCCTGCCGGGGGATGGCTGCTCTGTGCTGGCTGGGAATGGGAGTTTTCTCTCCTTGCAGCAGCCCAGGTGCCCGTGCAAGGGTTGGCACACGGGCTGGGCGAGCTCCCATGGGTGGCAGAGCTCCCGAGGAGCAGGGCTGGCCCAGCTGAGGTGCCAGCGCTCTCCTTCCCCGCAGGTTTAACACACAGGACACTGCACAGCCCTACGTGTCTCGGAGCCAGAGCAGGTTCTGGTGCTCCCAGGCTGCTCTCAGAGCTGCGAGCACACTCCTGCTCCATCTCTGATGGCAATCTCCTCTCCCAGAGGCTGCAGCATTGGCAGCGACTGCAAGCAACTATTCCCCGAGCAAGCAGCGAGTTGTAAATGCATGTCAGCGAGCACGATTATAACCACACCTGAGCGCATGTGTTGTGCTCCAGTGCGATGGCCATTGGTCTGAAAGCGCTGGGAAAGCTGCTCCGGCATTCCTGAGGGCAGGACTTGGCAGCCTCTGCCCGCAGTGCCAGCCCACCCCTGTCTCATTAACAATCCTGGCAGGCAGCAGCAGCCGGGGTTACGCGTGCGAGCGGGGAGAGGAACTTTTCTGACTCGCGGCCACAACATCTCGGTGCTGCTGCGGGCTCGCAGAGGTGCAAACCTCGGGAAAAGCCGAGCCCGGGAGGAAGCAGCGCCCTGTGCTTTCACCCTGAGCCCCGGGGGATGGACAAACACCCGAGCAGCAGCAGCACCAGCAGCAGCAGCAGCAGCACGGTTTGTCCCCTTCTGGGCTGGCCGTGCACCTTGGAGCAGGTGCTGCCCGAGCACCGGGAGCCTTTCCCACCCTCTCCAGCAGAAGGAACAGCCCCTGCCCATCAGCAGAGCTCCCCGAGCGCCGCGCTCTGCTCACCCAGGTGTGTTGACCCAGATGATGTCCAGGTGACAGAAGTAGATGCATTCCTTATCCAGCCAGCTGTTGCAGGAACATCGCTTGCTCCTCGGCCGCGCGGCCAGGTGCGACTCGGCCGGGGGATGGCCCAGACCTGCGGCAAACAGCACAGGGAGAGAGCGATGAGCGGCCTGTCCGTGCGCCCCATCTGAGGGTCCCGTCCGTGTGTCCCCTCTGAGGGTCCCGTCCGTGTGTCCCCTCTAAGGGCCCCGTCTGAAGGTCCCGTCCGTGTGCCCCCTCTGAGAGTCCTGTCCGTGTGTCCCCTCTGAGGGTCCTGTCTATGTGTCCCCTCTGAGGGTCCCGGTGCCCCCTGTGAGGGTCCCGTCCGTGCGCCCCCTGTGAGGGTCCCGCCTGCGGGTCCCGTCCGTGTGTCCCCTCTAAGGGTCCCCTCTAAGGGTCCCGTCCGTGCGTCCCCTCTGAGGCTCCCGGTGCCGGCGGGACCCTCCCAGCCCCGGGGGCTCTCGGAGCGAGGGTCCCGCACGCTCTCCGCGCCCACCCCGGGCACCCCCGGCTCTCTCCCCACACTGAGGGGTCGCAGGGGGTCCCCCCTCCCTTGCGGGCACCCCCGGGGCACCCAGCCCCGCTCCAGCCCGGGGCTCACCGGCTTCCAGCAGGGCGCAGAGGGCGAGCGCCAGCAGCACGGCGGGGTGGCTGCCCATGACCGCGGCTCTGCGGCTTCTCCTGGGCTTTTCCTCCTTTTCCTGCCGCGCCAGCTCTTCCAGCGGAGCCGCCGCGCTGCGTCTGGAGCCGGCGGGCGCCCGGCAGGTGCTTTATAGCCCCGCTCCGCGTCACCCGCTCCGCCCCCGGGGAACGCCGGGCTCGCGTGGGGCGGGCGCGGACCCCCCGCTCCTCCCCGGAGGAATCCGCGCGTTCCTCTGCCCAGGGAGCTCCGGGGAATGGGAGAAGTCTCCGGGGCCGGGATGCGGTGAGTGTGCCCCGAGCGGGGCTGTGCCTGCGATGAAGGCGGCGAGCACAGCGGGGTCTGCAGGCAGTGTCCCCCCGGGGAGCCCCCCGCACCTTCCCCAGCCCCCGGGGATGCTTTAAACTGCACAAACAGATTCAATATCAAAGTCAAGTTTTCACTTTAAATGCCTTAATTTGACTTTATTTTAATAAAAATGTAAATTGATAAGCTCGCTTGAAATTGCTGCTCAGTTGGTGCAGTGACAGACTTGGCTTTCTCTCCCCTCTATTTTTTTTTTCCTCTAAATCAACGTTAAGACTTTTTGCTACGTTGAGCAAGTAAAGTTTCTTGCAATAAATCTGCCCGTGCACAGTCTAATTTCGATTCAGCATCCCTGTGGCACATTCAGCATTATCTGCACATTTTTAGGATGCGAATCATGTGAAGCACAGTCACCTCCTGGCAGGCACCAGGAGGAGTCAAAGCCCTTCACCTTGCCCGTGCTGTGTCAGGCAGAAGCAGGAAATTCCTCTGGGGAATTGTTGCGTCCTGAGCATGCCAGGGATGGATCACAGCTTCCAGGCACCCTGAATTCCTTGGGACCACCAGATCCAGCTTGGAGTGGCAGCTCCAGGTACAGCAAATCTCAGGCAAATCCTGCGAGCGGTTTGGAAAAGCGAAATCACCGTGTTTGCCTTTTGCAAGAGGTTCTCAAAAGCTTCTTGGGAAAGGGAGTGTATTTTATATGTTTACCATGCACAGTTCAGCTTTTATGGCCCTGTTGTCATGCGCAAGGTGGTGGCAATTGCAGCCACAGCGAGGTCTCATGCACAGGGACACGTGTGAGGGAAAGGAAAGGGAAATAAAGAAAAGTGCAGGGAGGGAGAGTGAGGAAAACGGCTCCTGAGCCAGAGCTTCTGCCCACAGCAGCTCATAGAAGTAAAGCAGGTGATGACTGCAGTCCTGCAGGAAAAGTCTGAAGGATTTGACATTTCCTCGGTGCAAGCAGCAGTGGGAATTCCTCTCTGTGCTCATGCAAAATGCACACGGGGGTGTGTGCAGGGAAAAACCAGCAGGAGCAAAGAAACTGCACAGAGGGCACGAAGTGAGGGGGCACAGAGGCCAGAGGGGATGAAAAATGTATGTATGGGCATGCCATGGAAATAACAGAGCAGGGGATGTGTCAGGCAGAGAAAATCAGGAAGAGTGCAAATGATAAATTAATAAGAAAATAAAGAGAGAGCTCATAAAACAAAGCAAACAGAGGGAAGTATTTAACCTCTATCCCAATGCAACAATTATTCTAAAGAAAACAGAGAAACACAAAAGCAGCATTACCTGTTACTGCCCATATTCCAGCTGTGCCAAGTTTCAGAGTTAAGTCAGAGCTGTGTGTGACATTCCAGATGCCAGCCCAGTGATACAATAAATCTGCCTTGGCTCCCGTTCCTGCGCTCCTCATCCTGGTCACTGCGGGCTGAAAGACGATCCCCTCGACGTGGGGAAGGCAACGCAGCCGTGTTTGCTCACCCCGAGGGAAGGCTGGCCAGTGAATGACATCATTTCTACAAAAAAGGGCGCTGTCTTTGAAGGGGTGCTGCCGGAGAGGGCCGGGACAGCACCGCGGCGCTGTTGGTTGGGGTTGGTTTGCAGAAGGGATCAGCCCTGTCACACCCAGAGCTGTGCCTCGGGCAAAGAATCACAGCCTCAAGCCAACCCCAGATTTTGGGCATCTGGGTTCAAGGAATTTCCTCCACCTTTTGTGGCCGGGGCTCTGTCACCCAGCTCAGGTTTCCAAGGAGCACCTGGAGCTCCACGTACCTGTCTGCAATCTGCTGGAAGTGCCCAGATGTCTGCTGCTATCTGTCATTGCCAGGTGCAAAAACATCTTCACAAACCAGGCCTTTCATCCAAGGATTTCTCAATTGTTGTCTTCATTTCCCATCAATCCCACCAGGCTGAAAATGGAGCAAATGTTACACCTTCGTGCTCATCCCTGCCTGTGGAGGGGAGCCTGAATTCCTGGTTTTTCTCCAGGAAAAGCCCTCCTGCACTGAGCAGGCACCAACCTGAGCTGCACACCTTGGGATGTTTGGCACCAGAGCTTCAGAGATCCCAAAGGATGTGGGGCTGGGATGAACGCCTCTGGTTCTTGCAGGGAACCCTGCAGAGATGAGCTGGGGTTGGCTCTCAACCAGCTCTGCACTGACCCAGCTCTGAGAGCTTGGTCCAGAGCTAAAGAGCTCCCGTGGAAAAGCCATACTTTAAAAAGTCATTTTGCCTTTAGGGCTTGTGAGGGAGAGTGCCCAGGCAGAAGGTGAAGCAGCTGCTTCAGCACCAAACCCATCCACAGAGCAGGGGGGAATCAATGATCTTGGAGGTCTTTTCCAACCTCGGTGATTCCTTGGTTCAGTGATTATTCTGCTGTCTGTGGTGGTTCCAAGAGGACCTGCTTGGTTTAGGATGGAACATCCTGAGCTGGAGGGACCCACAGGATCATCAGTGCAGCCCCTGTCCCTGCCCAGACCCCCCAACAGCCCCAGCCTGGCCATCCCTGCAGCGCTGCCCAAATTTCTCCCCCATCCTTCATCTCCCCCATGCCTCCCTCTCACAGAACCATGGAATGTGCTGAGCTGGAAGGGACCCACAGGGATGATCAATGCCAAAGCCAAAGCCTGCCCAGAGCCCCCAGCAAGCCCAGCCTGGGCATCCCTGGAGCTCTGGCAGCCTCGGGGCCGTGCCCATTCCCTGGGCAGCCTGGGCAGTGCCAGCACCCTCTGGGGGAAGAGCCTTGCCCTGATCTGCAGCCTGAGCTGCCCTGGCCCAGCTCCAGCCGTGCCCTGGCTGCTGTCCCTGTCCCAGAGCAGAGATGGGAGCTGCCCCTGGGGAGGAGCTGCAGATCCCTGAGCTCTGCCCTCAGTGTGCCCTGCTCCAGCTGCACACACCAAGAGCCCTCAGCTGCTCCTCCTGCGGCCCCTCCAGATCCTTCACCATCTTTGGGCACTCTCAAACACCTTTAGATCTCACATTTTGGTGCCTCAAACCCACAGATGCTGGATCCCCTCATGCTATGGGCTGGGGGGATCAGCCTCCACTGGTAGCTGTGGCTCTCCTTGACCCTCAGAGCACAGAGAACCTGCACAGCTCCTGCCGCTGTCCTCGTTGTTCCCCTGATAAGGATCAGGAGCCAGCTTCCCAAGGCCAACCCTCCTGGCACTTTCACCACACTAAAATCACAAAGAAAAACAACAGGGCTGGAGGAGGGCTGGGCCGTGCTGCACAAACACGGCTCCCAAAGAAGGAACAAAGGCGTGCACAGGGTCCTGAACGCCAAAGATGGGCTCTGCCTCCTGCAGTTATTTTTTCCCTTTTGTTTCTGCCTGCGGGAGCACATTGTTCATGTCACTGTGAGGAGTTCCAGGCAGACATGACGAAAGGGACAAAGCAGCCCGGGACAGGAGACATCCCGTGCAGGCCTGGCACTGTTTGGAAACAAGGAGTGAGCAAACAGGAAAGGCCTTTAACCATTGAGCACTCGGGATCCCAGCGTGCTCTTGGCACCAGCAGGAACAATGGGGTGATGTCACGAGCCAGAATTCCCCGTGGTGGATGGCAGCCCAGCAAATAATCAGCATTCTTGTCCCGGGACATGAGCAGCATTTTTCCAGCGTTGGTCATCCCCCACGGAGCCGCTGTGAGGAAGTGAAGGAAAGAGACATTGTCAAGTGAGGCTTCCTTTGGGATTTTCGCTGCCCCCCTGCCCTCCCCAGCTCAGCACATCAGCTGTAATTAATAAATCCCAGCTTTCTGCTGATGGGGAGGAGCTCAGTGAGGCACAGGAGATGTTTCACACAAGGAGAAAGGGTGAGCACACGATCTGGATACTTGGAAGGCAAAGGGACAGAGTTTCCTCAGCTCTGTGGGGCTGTGAGCTGACACTGGGTGAATCTGGAGCGTTGCCCATGGGATCCCAAAGGGGCTGAGGATGGCTCAGGAGAGAGTCCTGCACAAACAGTGGTGGAATTTCAACACATTTTTAAAAACAATTTCAACCATTTTTTTCAACAATTTTTTTTCAACAGTTTTATTCTTATTAGTTTTTAAGGCTACTAAACAACATGGACAATACAAAGGCATCCTCCAGATCCCAGTTTCTCCTTATTTTGGCTTTGAGTCAGCTCTGTGGAGAATATCCTGAAGTTCATTTGCAGCATCCAGGCCTCTCCTGAGGCAGCTCTTGAATTCCCTTTTGGCTCCTTTCTGCTGATTGGGACGGGTGCCATGGGAGGACGGGGAGAGCTGGGCAGCCCTCAGGGGCTTTGTTCTTGGGCTGTTACTGGAAATCCAGACTCACTTCTCCAGGATTTGCTCTTCAAGGTCCCAGTTGGTTTCCCCGCAGCCACCCTGGGCTGGGCTGTCCCTTCTGTGCTGTCCCAGGGGAGGCGGCAATTCTTGCTGGAGCTGGAGGTGGGATTTCAGCAGCAAAAGGGACCTCAGCGAGTCCCAGGCAGTCCTGAAATGCAGCCCTGCAGAGCGGAACCCAAAGCCATGAGTGTGTGTGTGGTTTGCTGATAACAGATTTGTCCTGCCCTGTGTGTGAGGTCTGGCTGAACACACCCCCAGGGCTGTTTGTGTGCTCACAGTGGGGTTCATCAGGAGTTTTTCCATCCTGAGGCTCCCAGGGAAGCCCAGTGCCCCTCTCAGGGGTGGGCAGAGGCAGCCTGGCCCCAGGCGTTGGCACTGCTGTCTCTGCCCACACCACAGACACAAGGTGTCCCCAGGACAGGAGGGGTCACACAGAAGGGAAGGTCCTGGGATGTGCCAGCTCCATCCTTCCCATGGAGGTGGGAAGGGGCGGGTGGCCTTGGCAGGGACCACCTGTGACATCCAGGAGAGGCAGACTGTGACCCAGGAAGGGTCTGTCCCCATGGCAGGCACTGCCCTGTGCCAAGGGCCAGCCTGGAGGGATGAGGCTGATATGGCCTGGCATTCTGGGGAGCTGCAGGGATGGATCATCCAGTTCTGATATCCAGGGATGGATCATCCAGTTCTGTTCTGCAGGGATGGATCATCCAGTTCCCTTCTGCAGGGATGGATTGTCCAGTTCTGTTCCCCAGGGATGGATCATCCAGTTCTGATATCCAGGGATGGATTATCCAATTCTTTTTTCCAGGGATGGATTACCCCAGTTCTGTTCCCCAGGGATGGATTATCCAGTTCTGATATCCAGGGATGGATTATCCAATTCTTTTTTCCAGGGATGGATTATCCCAGTTTTGCTCCACAGGAATGGATTATCCAGTTCAGTTCTGCAGGGATGGATAATCCAGTTCTGCTCTCCAGGGATGGATTACCCAGCTTTGTTTTCCAGGGATGGATTATCCAGTTCTGACGTCCAGGGATGGATTACCCAGCTTTGTTTTCCAGGGATGGGTTATCCAATTCTGATATCCAGGGATGGACTACCCAGTTCTGTTCCCCAGGGATGGATTATCCAATTCTTTTTTCCAGGGATGGATTATCCCAGTTTTGCTCCACAGGAATGGATTATCCAGTTCTGTTCCCCAGGGATGGATTTGTTCCACAGGGGTGGATAATCCAGTTCAGTTCTGCAGGGATGGATTTGTTCCACAGGAATGGATAATCCAATTCTGCTCTCCAGGGATGGATTACCCAGTTCTGTTTTCCAGGGATGGATTACCCAGTTTTGTTCCACAGGGATGGATTATCCAGTTCTGCTCTCCAGGGATGGATTACCCAGTTCTGTTTTCCAGGGATGGATTATCCAGTTCTGACATCCAGGGATGGATTACCCAGCTTTGTTTTCCAGGGATGGATTATCCAGTTCTGACATCCAGGGATGGATTACCCAGCTTTGTTTTCCAGGGATGGATTATCCAATTCTGATATCCAGGGATGGATTACCCAGTTCTGTTTTCCAGAGATGGATTATCCCAGTTTTGCTCCACAGGAATGGATTATCCAGTTCTGCTCTCCAGAGATGGATTTGTTCCACAGGGATGGATTATCCAGTTCTTCTTCCAGGGATGGATTATCCAGTTCTGTTTTCCAGGGATGGATTATTATGCAGAATAATCCATCCCTGATAGCCAGGGATGAGTTATTCAGTTCTGCTCTTCAGGCAGAAGACACAAAGCCAGGGGTGCTGTCCTGAAGGACCTGGTGCCACTTTCCTGCCCAGGAATTTGAATTCCAGTGGCTGTGAGACAGCAAAGTGGAAGGGCAGGAATGGCAGCAGATCCTGATCCCTTTCTGCAGTAACTGAAGCTCTCAGGAGCCATTGATCAGGGCATGGTTGGTGTTTCTGGGATTCTGGCACTGATGGGATGCCCTGGGATGTCTGTCAGGCAGGGAGAGAGAGCTGGGATCTTGGTCTTGGAGGGAGAAAACAAAGTGAATGTCTCTGAGACCTGTGAAATGTCCTGAGCTCTCCTAAGTTAAATTCCTCCAGAGGAGATGTGTGGAGTGAGTTGGGGTAAGGGAGCTGCAAAGATCAGTCTGTCTGTCTGCGGTCTGATCCTGACCCTGGTACACAAATGTCATTAAATTTACGCAAAGTGACCAAGCTTTGAGTCAGAGAAAAGCAAGGGAGGCAAACGGAGGCTGAATTAAATCCAGGGAGGCACCCGATAAACTGGGAATACTGGGAATGTGTGGATGTGTGGTCAGCACACTCAGCTCCATGCAGGGCTCTCCTGTTCTATCAGACCTGGATAAAAGCTTCAGGAGCAGCCAAACCTGGCCCCTTATGGCACTGCCTTCTGCTGGTGGCTGCCACAGACCACAGACCTGGTCTGGCTTTTCAGTTATTTAAAGTCATAACAAATGTGCTCCTGATGAAGCCTTTCCATCCTGCTCTGGGAGCTCTTGAAGAGAAACACTGAAAAAAAAAAAAATTGCAGCTCTCCCACATCAAGAAATCTGAGGATTTTTGAAAATGTCAGGACTCCAAAGGCTCACAGGTCCTGCTCCTTTCCTCATCAGCTGGGAGGCAGAGCGTGTTTCACCCTTGCTCTGTGGATGGAAAAGGGAATATTTGCAGTTCAGGACGGAGTTTTTTTAATAAAGTGAGTGACAATTACAGGCAGTGCCATGTGCCTGCCTGATCACACATTTTTGTGCCCAAAAGGCAAGAAAAGCAAAGTGCAGAGTGTTTAAACAGCCCCGTGGAGACATTCCTCGTGTGTTGAGTGTTCATTGGAACCCCTTAACAGGGATGTCTGCCTTGACTCCACCCTGATGGCTGAGCCCCTTCAGCTTTCCAGCACGATGAGTGACCTGGAATTTATAATTACAATAGGTGTCATGCAATTAATCAGCACCTGGGAGCTGCCTCAGTGCTGTGAGAGCCCCAGCCTCTGCAGCAAGTGCAGGAGAGCAGCTTGTGCAACAGGGCTGGGACAAGCCTGGAGGGGCTCCTGCCACCTGGACAGGCACAAATCCCCCTTCTCCAGGTGCCCCAGGGTCAGGTACAGCAATGGGAACCAGGCTGGATGCCAGCACACACAGTGACTTCAAGAAGTTTGGAAATGTTCAGCAGCTTAAATCCATTCCTGAGCTCTCTTTAAATCCATTCCTGAGCTCCCCTTCTAGGTTATATTTCTCCAGGGGAGATGTGTGGGGCAAGCTGGGGTAAGGGAGCTGCAAAGATCAGTCAGGGGCAGAAATTGATGCAGAGAACAAGGCAGAAGTTAAAGAGAGAATCCCAGAATGGTTTGGGTGGGAAGGGACCCTAAAGCACATGGGCAAGGACACCTCCCACTGTGCCAGGTGCTCCAGCCTGGCCTTGGGCACTGCCAGGGCTCCAGGGGCAGCCACAGCTGCTCTGGGCACCCTGGCAGAGCCCAAACCTCTCGAACCAGGCCTTGCCAGGCTACAAACCCCCTGTGGCAAATGGCACTGGGGGCACCTGCAACCATCCAGGAAATCATTCTTTCCTTTCCTTTCTCCATTGGGGGCAATGGGTTTTGGTGCTGGTTTCCATCCTTGATTCAGGAATGTGAATGCCAGAGTGGTTTGGGTGGGAAGGGATCTTCAATGCCAGCTCATTGCAGCCCAGGGACAGCTGCCACTGTGCCAGGGGCTCCAGCCCCAATGTCCAGCCTGGCCTTGGGCACTGCCAGGGCTCCAGGGGCAGCCACAGCTGCTCTGGCAATTCCAGCCCAGCCCCTGCCCACCCTGCCAGGGAACAATTCCCAATTGCCAAGATCCCATCCAGCCCTGCCCTCTGGCACTGGCAGCCATTCCCTGGCTCCTGTCCCTCCATCCTTGTCCCCAGTCCCTCTGCAGCTCTCCTGGAGCCCCTTCAGGCCCTGCAAGGGCTCTGAGCTCTCCCTGGAGCTTCTCCTCTCCAGGGAGCCCCCCCAGCTCTCCCAGCCTGGCTCCAGAGGGGCTCCAGCCCTGCAGCAGCTCCGTGGGCTCCTCTGGGCTCTCTCCAGCAGCTCCAGGTGCTGCTGCTGTTGGAATTCCCAGGGCTGGGGCAGCTCTGCAGGTGTGGAATCACCTGAGGAGAGCAGAGAGGGAGAATCCTCTCCCTCATCCTTGGATGCTGCCCAGGACATGGGGGTGATTTTGGGTTTCAAACCTTCCCTGCTGAGCTTTTAACCCCCCAAAATCCCCAATTCCTTCTCCCAGGGCTGGTTTTGATCCATCCCCCAGAACCTGCTCACCTTTGGGATTCCCCAGGTGCAGCACCTTGCACTTGGCCTTTGTGACCCCCCCAGGTTCTCCCAGGCCCCCCTCCCCAGGCTGCCAAAGTCCCTCTGGATGGTGACATAAAGCTGGGAGAAAAGTGAGGACAACAAACAAAATGCAAGTGTCTGCCCTTTACACCTCAGCACTTTAATAGGGAGTTAATTATTAATTATTGATATGGTTTTTTATTGGTGCTTTGGGGCATTGATTGTGCCGCCTGCAGGACGGATCCCATTGTTCTGAACAATGTGCAGATCCACGGGAGCACCCACTGGGGTTACAAAGGTTTTCCAGAAAAAATGCTGATGCTGAAACACTCAGAGTTATGAACACTGAGAATATCTTGCTTTCCCTCCTAAATTAGGGCTAGAGAAGAAATTAACGCCCGAGCTTTTTATTTTTTTTTGCCTTCAAAAAGTTATTCCAGCTCTCAGTCTTGCAATTTGTGGCAAAAATGATTGAATTTATTTAATTTGCTTTACTCAGGGACTCAAAATTAAAAAAAAAAATCTCCTGTCAAAATACCACATTTTAATCAGACTTGCAACTTTCCAAAATACCTTTAAGAGAAGATTTAAAAATGTTTTTAAAAGAAGTCAGAAACACCCGATTTGGAGGGAAAAAATACCCCAAAAAAACAAACTGCAAAAACATCTCCAAGATGGTCATAATTTCCATGCAGTTTTTTTTTGGGAGAGGAGATGAGAGGCTCCGGCAGCCTCTCAGATCAGTTAGGGAAGGAAACAAGGAAAGTTACAGGAGAAAGTTTAATTAAAGTGGGAGTAATTAGGTGCTGAGGAATCCCAGGGAGGACCTGGCACGGGCTCAGTCTGGGCAGTGTCTCCTGCCTGGATGGCTCTGCCCTTGGCCAGGTGGAGCTGTAATTTGGTTACTGGTTAACCAAATTAAAATAACCAGTTTGTCATGTGGAGGAGAGATGGGGGTAGGACGGTGGGGATGGACAGAGAGCAGAGATCTCTGCAGCCAGGGCTGGGAACTTGTGGTTTATTGCAAAGGGCCTGGGTGCAGGGCCCTGCTGGGAGCTGCCAGCCACAGCTCAGAGCAGGGCCCAGAGAGGAGTCCCAGAAAGAGAGGGACAGAGAGCAAAAAATAAAAGCAAGAGGTAAAGAGAGTGGTAAAGAGAAAAAAGGCAAGAGTGTGGTGAAGAGGATGAGAGAGAGCAAAAGGGGGAAAAGAAAGAAGTCCCCGTTACAATACCATAAATCTTTTTCTGCGCTGAATATTGTAATTTTCACTAACCAATCGAGTACAAGATACAAATCCTATAGCATTTACATGCTATAAGATTAGCATATAACATTTACATTAGTATGTAACATTTTGTGACTAGGTTGATAAATCATAGCTGGAGGGTTGAGAGTCAGTTAGTAATTCATCGATTGTCTAGGGAGGGTAGTAATAGAGCTGGGAATGTTATTGAGATGAGAATTAGTGGGATTCCTAGGAAGGATGGGCTTGAAAATTGGTCGAAGCACCTTAAGTTCATGGTCAGGTTCAGGGGGGAGTGCTTGGAGCAATGGGTGGTTTGCTAGAGGGGGGATTTATTGATATGAATGACAGAAGTTTGGGTGGGATAATTAAAGAGAAAGCGAGTCATGAACTCAGTTCATGACTCAGTCAGTTACTAAATATACATATATATACATATATGTATGTATGTATGTGTATATATGTATATATATACACACACACACACATATATACTGTAATTACTATAAGAATCATTACATTCCCACACTGGGTTACATTTTAAACCCTAAAAACTCCTCTTTGGGCCCTTCTGCCAAGCTGGCAGGGTCTGCTCTGAGCCTTGGGCCTGTCTGCAAGCAGAGGGGATTGTTTGATCCAAAGGGGATCACCTTCAGCTGGCCATGCCATTGTTTTCCAGTTGTTCAGTAACTGAGGGATCTCAAAGCTTGCTTTCATTTCAATCTCACTTATAGTTTCCATATTCTCAAAATCTTTTGCCAGGCAATCATATTTATAAGGCTTTCCTGTTTCATCTTCCCCAACAGCCATGGGATCCCATTCTTCTGGGGGTTTAACTCCAAGTGCAGAGGGATCAAAGCTGAGGGGAGACACGTGATTTTCTGCTCCACTGAAAATTCTGTCCTTTTCTATTCCAACCTAAAATGATGCTAAAGTATTTGGAGTTTCATATGAAAATTAATTATAATATATATAATATATAAATATAATAAATATAATAAATATAATATCAGAAACAATTTTATCTCAGGTCAATTTTATTACTGGAATTACTTATTTTGAATGTATTTTTAAAATTTTATAATATATTAGAAATATATATAATCTATAATATATATATTTATAATATATTTTATAATATATTTTTAATATATTTTTTCTTTTATCTCAAGAATTTTATTACAAGAATGAGTTATTGTAAGCAAGAATTGCAGTTTTTCATATCTTAAACAACATTTTAGCATTATTACAACAATTGTTGCAGTTTGAAGTCTAAATTTAAACCTCCCAGCGGCACAGCCCATTCCAAAGCTGATAGGAGGTGTTGCAAAATCCCAAACAAGGGCTGATTTTGTGACCTCTGCTGCTGCTTTGGTGGTTTCAGAACAATCAGGAGGATTGTTTGGAGAGGATTGTGGAAGATTGATTTGTAAAGGATGTTTATCAACACTGTGGTTGTGATTTAGCCCAAGGGGCTGCTTTTTATTTTCATTTTTATTCTCTTTTTTATTTTCTTTGGGGTTTTTTATTATTATTTTTTTAATATTCATGGTCCAAATTTCAGGGAAGGGAAGGGAAGGGAAGGGAAGGGAAGGGAAGGGAAGGGAAGGGAAGGGAAGGGAAGGGAAGGGAAGGGAAGGGAAGGGAAGGGAAGGGAAGGGAAGGGAAGGGAAGGGAAGGGAAGGGAAGGGAAGGGAAGGGAAGGGAAGGGAAGGAAAGGAAAGGAAAGGAAAGGAAAGGAAAGGAAAGGAAAGGAAAGGAAAGGAAAGGAAAGGAAAGGAAAGGAAAGGAAAGGAAAGGAAAGGAAAGGAAAGGAAAGGAAAGGAAAGGAAAATCTTGTTTTCTCTCTTTACCCCAGGAATTCCCTGGCTGCTGTGCTGGTTCTGAGCTCTCCAGCCCCAGCTGATGGAGCAGTTTTCCATCAGGAGTTCCTGGACAGGAGCCTTGGGCTGCCCTGGGTGGTTTTGCTCTGAAGGCCACGCTTCAGTTATGTCTGACATCCCCTGGATGCCACAAGCCCCCTCCTTTGTCACTGGAGATAAAGGAAAGCAGGGAGAAAACAAGATGGGAGCAGAGGAGATGAGAGGACTCGGCTGCCCACAGTGTTTTTACTCTTTATAACCTCAGGGATTCCTCAGAACAGCCCTGGCTGTGCTTGCAGGGTGGTATGAATCATGTGGGGATGCACATTCCCGCTGCTCAGCATTCCCTGCACATCCCAGGGTCTCGCCTGCTGAGGGACAAGCTCGGTCCTGGGGGAGCTGAAAACCCAAAAATCCTCTAAATTCCTCCTTTTGAGCATGAGGCCACATCCACTGCCAGCTTGGGGCACACCCAAACCTTCCCCCAGCTGGGTTCAGCCCCTTGGGGCCCAGCTGATGCCACATCCTGGGGCTCCTGCACTGGGGGAAGCTCAGCCCAGCCCAGATCCCAGCTGTCCCACCTGGTGGGGTCACCAGCCCTGGAAGTGTCCCAGAAACACAAGGATGTGGCTTGTGGGGCCATGGGCTGATGGCTGGAGTGGATCTTAGAGGGCTTTTCCAACCTGCCCAGCTCTGATTCTATGCTCAGAGTGCAGTGGGGGCTGAGAGGGCCAGTCCCAGCCCATCCAGGAGGTTCTGGGCATCCAATCCCGATGGAAACACAGAACCCAGTGCAGCTTTGAGTGCTGGAAGCAGGGAACAGCCTCCTTAAATCACAAAGTCAAGCAGCTGGAGGAAGTATCAGTAAATCCAGCCATCCTGTGAGTGGCCCCTGCCTCTTTTGTTCAGCTCTTCCTAACGAAATTCTGGATAATTTCACCAAAACCCAAATAACACCCAGCCCTTCCATAATCCCCAGGGCCCTGTGCTGAGCTGAGGGTCCCAGAGCTGCCCCAACACTGCTCCAGCTCAGCTCCCCTTCCCCAGAGAGCCTCCCCATGCTCCCTGTGATGCCTTGGGGAGGCTGCCCTAGAACAGAGACCAGACTGAGCTAAAGAATAAAGCAGGGATTTATTAAATGGATCTCCTCAATGGATCCACCTTGGGCAGCACCAGAGCCCAGCCAGGGCTGCACCCAAGGTGAACCAAAATGGTCCCAAAATGAACCCAAGATGAACCAAAATGGTCCCAAAATGAACCCAGGATGAACCAAAATGGTCCCAAAATGCATGAGTAGGCACAGGGTCTCTCACTTTGATCAGTTCTGCTCCATTTGCATTTTGCAGTTCATTGTCCCATTCCAGCTTTAGCCCATGCAGTCCCATCCTGCTTGTTTTTCTCTCTCCAGCCCACGGTGTTTGCGCTCTTGGGCTGAGATTTGGATCATTTGTCCTTGGTGCCCAGCTGGAGCAGGAATTGTTTTGTCTCCCTGCTCTGTGCACAGAGCTCAGCATCCCATAATGTGAAGCCCAGACCCACACACTAAAGCAGAATCTGAAAAATAGAAAAGCTGAAACTGAGGCATCACCTGTGTCCCTTTGTCCCCTGGGCTTGGGTGTCACCTCTGCAGCTCCAGCTGCTCTGGGAATCAGTGCCAGGGCCTCCCCACCCTCACAGGGAGGAATTTCTCCCTGATATTAAATCCCACCCTCTTTCAAAGCCACCCAAAGCCATTTTCCCCCAAACCCATTATCCACTCCACTCCTCTCTCCTCAGTAACCCTCATCCCTCATGGCAGAAATTGTCAAACTTTCTAAATAGATGATAACCCAGCTCTGCAAATCCACCACCTTGGAAAATTGAGGTTCAGCCCCATTTCTTCCTGCTGTTCCTTCTCCAGAGCCCTGGGAAAGGCCAAAACACGGATTTTTCAATTTGAGGCTTCTCTTGCCAGCATGGCAAGATGAGGATGCTTTAGAAACACGGATTTTTCAGAGGTGCTTTTGTTTTGGATGGTCGGGGCTCGGAGAAGGCCCAGCCTGAGCAGAGAGCTGCCTAAATCAGTGGGAAATGCAAAGGATGGGGTTATGCACCAGGGGAATGTGAACTGGGAGTGTTCTCCAGAGGTTCAACACCAGAACTCCTTAATCCCAGGACAAATGAGCAGTTCTGGAAGAAAGAGGTCTCAAGGTCTCTTCTCATTCTAGCCAGTAGCCCATTTACTCCCAAACTTCTATTTCAGCAAGTATTTAGTCACTTGTGCAAACCCCAAGGAAATGAAATAGAGATTTTTGGAGTTCACTTGAATTAGCAATATGAATTAAGCATTTAAACTTTAGCTTGTAGAACTATGTGTTGAATTTGAACTTTTTTACTTGAGAAACCTCTGCCGTGGTACAAAGGGCATAAGAAAAAGCAAATTTCTGAAGTTTCTTGAAAGAACAATACTAGAGAAGACTGAGAGATACAAACAAAAAGCTTCGATAAAATTCCATGTCAGAACCCCTCATTCCTCCTTCCCAGGGGGCTCTGGAAGAGGCAGGGCCCGGAGCAGGTGAGGTAATTCCCACCTGGCCTCTCCCCAGCCCAGGGAAGCGCTGTAACCGCCGGGCTGTGCGGCTGCTGCACTCACACACGTCTGAGGGCTCGGCTCTGCCTCTTTTGTGTGGCTTTGGCAAGCCCTGCACATGCCTCATGGGCCAGGCCGTGCCAAAAAACAGAGAAACAGAGCGTGGGGCACGCCCGGTGCGGGAGGGCCCGCGCACAAACCCACAGAGCTGCAGCCAGAGGGGATTAAGCGCTCCAGCCCTGCATGAGGCATCCTTGAGAAACCCAAAACCTCAGGTGCCACCTAACTGGAGCTCCTGGGGCTGGCATTCCTCCCCAGGCCACTGTCACAGCTGGGCCCGGTGCCACCCTGCACGGGTACGTGCACGTCCTCATGGGGCTGGCACTGCCCCCAGCGTGGGCTGCTCTCCCCTGTCCCCAGTGCTGGTGACATTCTGGGGAGGAGCTCAGCAGCACAGGGCAGGGACAAGGTCTGGTAATGCTGGCAAGCAGGATGGGGGGTGGATGTGTGAGAAATGATCCTCACTTTCGAAAATGTAAAAGGTTTATTAAAACTTTATCAAAAATACAGCAGAAGACTGAATAGAGGAAACATTACAGCACCAGGAGCAGAGGATGTTCCCCACCATGTGCTCACCCACACCATGGAGGTTTCACCTTTTAACCCTTTGGCCTCCCGCAATGTTCTGTGCATGCTGAATGCCGGATCCACACCTGGGACCTGGAGCTTCTCCCCACCCGTGCCAGTACAGGGAAAGCCCAGCCAAGGGCTCAGAGGGACGGGGTGTGGAGGAGACCAGGCAAAGCCAGGCCTGATAAAGCAGGAGATTGTGAACAGGGAAGGGACCCGCCAATCTGGGCCTGGGGAGGGTGTCTGAGCTAAAATTCTGGGCTCAAAAGCCCTGCCTGGTGCACTGCAGGAGGTTCTCATGCTGTGAGAACCTGCAGGAAACTTCCAGCTCTGTGTGCTCTGGGCATCTCCTGTTTGCTGACTGTGAGCCAGTCCCCACAGTGAGAAATGATCCTCACTTCTAAAATAATTTAAAAGCTTTATTAAAACCTTATCAAAAACACAACAGAAGACTGAATAGAGAAAATACCACAGCACCAGGAGCAGAGGATGTTCCCCTCCATGTGCTCACCCACACCATGGAGGTTTCCCCTTTTAACCCTTTGGCCCCCCAAAGTTCTGTCCATGACTCCTCCTGCCCTGCCCAGGGTGGAGATCACTGCCTGACACCTTGATTGGGGGGCAGCTGTTGCCATGGGAACGAGTGACCCTCCCAAATGTCCCAAACCCAGGGCACCCCTGAGAACAACACAAGGGGGTAAAACACAACTGTAAATCTATAAAACTGCTCCTGACATAGATACAGGACATTTGCCTTTTATTGTGATAGTCAGCCATGGCATTGCTCATCTGTCACAGATGGATCCCCAAAACCTGACTGCCAGCCTGGCCTAAGCAGGAGCAGAGCAGACAGGATGTCCCTGCAGGTGTCTGCTGCAGAGGGGCTGGCGCAACCTGTGCTTCCCTCTCCCCTTGAGCAGAGGGGCTTCGAGCCAGCAGGGGCTTTATTGTGTAAGAGAACAAAACAAGACAGAACAAAAGGAGTTTTCTTGAGAGGAGCAAGTGTGTGAGTGTGTGTGTGTGTGTGTGTGTGTGCTCCCTAATCTGCAGGGAAGGGAGCAGGAACTGCCTGAGCTGAAATCCAGCGCAACAGAAAACACAACAGCAGACTGAATGGAGAAAATATCACAGCACCAGGAGCAGAGGATGCTCCCCGCCATGTGCTCACCCACACCATGGAGGTTTCCCCTTTTAACCCTTTGGTCCCTCCCAAAGTTGGAGGTGTGGACACTCATAACACATGGACACACTCATTACACATGCACACTCATTACACATACACACTCATTATACATGCACACTCATACACACGGACACTCATAACACATGGACACACTCATTACACATGCACACTCACTCATTACACATGCACACCCATTAAACGTGGACACTCATTAAACACTGACACTCATTACACATGCACACTCACTAATTACACACGGATGCTCATTGCACATGCACACACTCATTATACATAGACACTCATTACACATGGTTTGGGTGGGAAGGGATCTTCAATGCCAGCTCATTGCAGCCCAGGGACAGCTCCCACTGTGCCAGGGGCTCCAGCCCCAATGTCCAGCCTGGCCTTGGGCACTGCCAGGGCTCCAGGGGCAGCCACAGCTGCTCTGGCAATTCCAGCCCAGCCCCTGCCCACCATCACAGAGAAGAATTTCTCCCTGATATTAAATCCCACCCTCTTTCAAAGCCATTCAAAGCCATTTTTCCCCCATCCTATCAGGGAAAGCGGGCACATCCTATTTCTGCAGCCCCAGCAGAGGGGGAGAATGTTGGAATTAAAAGCCAAAGTTTTCACAGGAGTGAGCTGTGCAGGAGACAACTCGGTCCTGGGGTTTAATTGCCCATGAAAGGAAGGGAGAAAATTGAGTACAGGGAAAAGAGATCTTAGAAGAGAAGGCTCCAGGGAGAGCTCAGAGCCCTTGCAGGGCCTGAAGGGGCTCCAGGAGAGCTGCAGAGGGACTGGGGACAAGGATGGAGGGACAGGAGCCTGGGAATGGCTGCCAGTGCCAGAGGGCAGGGCTGGATGGGATCTTGGCAATTGGGAATTGTTCCCTGGCAGGGTGGGCAGGGGCTGGGCTGGAATTGCCAGAGCAGCTGTGGCTGCCCCTGGAGCCCTGGCAGTGCCCAAGGCCAGGCTGGACACTGGGGCTGGAGCCCCTGGCACAGTGGGAGCTGTCCCTGGGCTGCAATGAGCTGGCATTGAAGATCCCTTCCCACCCAAACCACTCTGGCATTCACATTCCTGAATCAAGGATGGAAACCAGCACCAAAACCCATTGCACAAATGGAGAAAGGAAAGGAAAGAATGATTTCCTGGATGGTTGCAGGTGCCCCCAGTGCCATTTGCCACAGGGGGTTTGTAGCCTGGCAAGGCCTGGTTGGAGAGGTTTGGGCTCTGCCAGGGTGCCCAGAGCAGCTGTGGCTGCCCCTGGAGCCCTGGCAGTGCCCGAGGCCAGGCTGGAGCACCTGAGATGTCCCTGCATGACTTTTAGGGTCCCTCCCAACACAAACCATGTTTCCATGATCTTCTCTTCTTCACCATCCATGTGACCTCCTCATGCTGTGACACAGCCACCTCCAGCATTGCCCCCATGCTTCCTGCTCCAATGCCCTGGGAGCAGCTGGAGCAGCAGGTCCTGCCCTGCCAGGGCAGCTCCCTGGTGCCCCGGGGTTGCAGGGCAGGGTGGGGAATTCTCCAGCTGCAGGAACGTGAGCTCTCCATGAACTGTCACCCGAGGAGCCTCGTGCTCGGGCTTTCATCATCTGCCTGCAGCACACAACCCCTTCCTTAGCTGGCATCTGTCACCAGGCTGATAAATCAGCTGTCTGCCAGGGCTGCCACGATTTTCACACCTCTCTCATTAACCCAGGGCAGGCCCTCCCTCCTCCCCAGCTCATCCCTCTGACATCCCCAGCCCAGGCTCTGCTGTTTCATGTCCAGGCAGCCTCAGCACAGCAGGCATTTGCTGCTGCCTGCAGCTCCCCGCGCAGAACAGCCCCGATGGCTGGCTCTGAATTCCACAGCCTGGAGCCCCAAACCCACGGGGCTTTGTGCAAACAGCAGGGCAGGGGGTGGCTGAGCCAGAGCTGAGCACTCAAAGCACTCACAGCCTCTCTTGGGGCCCAACTCCTGTCCCTGAGATAGTGGGAAGTGTCCCTGCACTTGGCATGGGGTGGGATTGTGCTGGAGTTGTGGATGTTGAGAATTCCAGACTTTCTGTTCTGCCAGGCACTGACCCCCAGAGAACACTGCACTGACCTGAGGCCGTGGAGAAGCTTCCAGAATGGGATGACAGAACTGGGATTGTGGGTGTGGAGTTTGGATAGAAGTGTGTGAGATCACAGGGTGGGAAACTCAGAGTCTGGGGTTTAGAGTATAGTAATATATATAGAGCAAGATGGAGGTTTTGGGGTGGAGGCTGCTCCTTCTTCACCTTCTTCTCCTCCTTCACCTTCTTCTCCATGGGTTTGGGTGGTTTTGTGTAATTGGACAGAAAAGTCCACACTGCAGACTTTGAGTGATAAGTTATTGGCTTAAAAGTGGAAATTATTTGGATGTCACTTCTTAATTGGACAGTTTAGCCTTAAAAGGCCTTGTAACAAGAGATAGTTGGCCATTTCTGTGCCTTGTTAGTGAAGAACTGCAGAACTCACTGCTGTGGGACTGTAACACAGATAAGAAATAATAAACACCTGTGTCTGAACACAAACTGTTATCTCGGTGATTTCAATCCCAACCTCAACAGAGGTAGAAAAAGGAAGCTGAAAACAGGCAGGATTGGATGAGTTTTAAGGTTCCTTCCAACCTGGCAGGGTCAATGTGAACAGTGGGCCCTAAAGCTGCCCCTGGAGGAGCCCCTTCCCCTCTTGCTGTGCACAGAGAACACCTGGAACCCCTCTGGGAACATGGGAAGAGCTCCCAGGCTGGGCTGGAGCTTCCAGGGCACTCACAGAAAGGAGAAGTTGACTTTCTGTGCCTTCCATACTAAGTCAGATCAAAGCAGGGTTTGGAAAGGCTTTTCTGAAATGACCTATGTGCAGTGGCCAGACCTTCACAGGCCTCAGACAGCTACAAAGGTTCTGGTTCTGGCCTCCAACACTTCAGAGGAATCTGGGTGTGGAGTGCCCTGACAGACACCTCTAAAGGCACATCCCTCTAGGTCTCCTCCTCTGGATGCTCAACCTCCTGTCAGACACACTTCTGGCCATGCTTTTCTTATGGATGATCTTTCAGACACATTTCTCTTGTCCAGACTCTTGGGCCGTCCTCAATGTAGGCTCCTGATAAAAGTTTTGGGTTCTGAAGAGCAATCACTGCCCTCTGGGAATTCCATCCCAGCTGGAATTCCAGCCCAGCCCCTGCCCACCCTGCCAGGGAACAATTCCCAATTGCCAAGATCCCATCCAGCCCTGCCCTCTGGCACTGCCAGCCATTCCCTGGCTCCTGTCCCTCCATCCTTGTCCCCAGTCCCTCTGCAGCTCTCCTGGAGCCCCTTCAGGCCCTGCAAGGGCTCTGAGCTCTCCCTGGAGCTTCTCCTCTCCAGGGAGCCCCCCCAGCTCTCCCAGCCTGGCTCCAGAGGGGCTCCAGCCCTGGGGTCAGTGCAGAGCCCTCAGCTTCATCCTAGCACCCTGTGAAGCCAAACAGAATCCCAGGCTGAGGGGCAGCACGGGTTTTTGTGATTCCAGCTGACCTCAGAAGTACATCAGCGCCAGACATAGGATTCGGACTACAAATCTTATTAAAATACTCTCGGAAATCCCAGGTTCTGGGGTTGCCTGGTTTGAAAGGAGGCTTCTTAGTCTGTGGAGCTTTAACAGAAAACTGTAAAGCCTAAATCCTAATTCAGAAACAAATAATTATGGCAGGAGCTCTCCAGCCAGCTTTATAGGAGAATTTGGGGATGCAACCTGGAGGTGATGACTTGAATTCCTTCTGGAGCAGCACCTGTGGCTGCTGCAGGGAAACTCCTCCCCAGGGGCAGCTCCCATCCCTGCTCTGGGACAGGGACAGCAGCCAGGGCATGGCTGGAGCTGGGCCAGGGCAGCTCAGGCTGCAGATCAGGGCAAGGTTCTTCCCCCAGAGGGTGCTGGCACTGCCCAGGCTGCCCAGGCAATGGGCACGGCCCCGAGGCTGCCAGAGCTCCAGGGATGCCCAGGCTGGGCTTGCTGGGGGCTCTGGGCAGGCTTTGGCTTTGGCATTGATCATCCCTGTGGGTCCCTTCCAGCTCAGCTCATTCCATGGTTCTGTGAGAGTGAGGCATGGGGGAGATGAAGGATGGGGGAGAAATTTGGGCAGCGCTGCAGGGATGGCCAGGGTGGGGCTGTTGGGGGGTCTGGGCAGGGCCAGGGGCTGCACTGATGATCCTTGAGGTCCCTCCAGTTCAGGCTGTTCCATCCTAAACCAAGCAGGTCCTCTTGGAACCACCACAGACAGCAGAATAATCACTGAACCAAGGAATCACCGAGGTTGGAAAAGACCTCCAAGATCACTGAGTCCCCCCTGCTCTGTGGATGGGTTTGGTGCTGAAGCAGCTGCTTCACCTTCTGCCTGGGCACTCTCCCTCACAAGCCCTAAAGGCAAAATGACTTTTTAAAGTATGGCTCTTCCACGGGAGCTCTTTAGCTCTGGACAAAGCTCTCAGAGCTGGGTCAGTTCAGAGCTGGTTGAGAGCCAACCCCAGCTCATCTCTGCAGGGTTCCCTGCAAGAACCAGAGGCGTTCATCCCAGCCCCACATCCTTTGGGATCTCTGAAGCTCTAGTGCCAAACATCCCAAGGTGTGCAGCTCATTCCATGATTCTGTGAGAGTGAGGCATGGGGGAGATGAAGGATGGGGGAAAAATTTGGGCAGCGCTGCAGGGATGCCCAGGGTGGGGGTGTTGGGGGGTCTGGGCAGGGACAGGAGCTCCACTGGTTGATCCTATGGTTGATCCAGCTCAGGATGCTCTGTGATCCCCACTCAGGTTTGCTGTAGGTGTCAGGACCTCACAGATGTTGGTGTCTCCTCCCAGACCCTCTGAGGATCCCTGGTGCTGGAGCAGCCAAGGGCAAGGAGAGCTGCCCAGGGTGATGCTCCCCAGCACGTAGGTGTGAGAGGAGCCACGGGAGCCTTTCACAGCTCCACGTTCCTCAGCTGTCAAGAGGCAAACACCTCCATGTGGTCAACCCAAAAACACAAAAGGATTTTAATCCACTGAGATGCTTCATTTGGCCTTGACATAAAGCTGTGAGAGAGGACAAAAGCTCCTGGGAGGACAGGCCAGATGGGAGGATTATCCGCGGCGCTTTGGCGCTTTACAAACACTCCCAGGAGCGAACAAAAGCATCTCTGGGTGAGAGCAGCGTGCCCCGGGCTCTCTCCAGCTCGCTGATATGCAAATCCCAGCACACGCCACCCTTGGCACCTTCTCTGCACCAATTTTGGTCACGGCTCCGCAGCGGCTCGGCTGAGTCAGCGCTCAGGAATCGCGGGCGCTCTTTGTTCTGGGCGCAGCCGAAATTCGGACGTGCCAGGCGGACAAAAGGCGGCTCCAGGCTCTGGGCTCCTTTGGGCTCTGGGTTTTGGGCTTTGGGCTCTGGGCTCTGGGCTTTGGGCTCTGGGCTCTGAGCTCTGGGTTTTGGGCTTTGGGCTCTGGGCTCTGGGTTCCTGCTCTGGGCTCTGGGCTTCTTTGGGCTCTGGGTTTTGGGCTTTGGGCATTGGGCTCTGGGCTCTGGGTTCCTGCTCTTGGTTTTGGGTTTTGGGCTTTGGGCTCTGGGTTTTGGGCTTTGGGCTCTGGGCATTGGGCTCTGGGGTCTGGGTTCCTGCTCTGGGTTTTGGGCTTTGGGCTTTGGGCTTTGGGCTCTGGGTTCCTGCTCTGGGCTCCTTTGGGCTCTGGGCTTTGGGCTTTAGGCTCTGGGTTCCTGCTCTGGGCTCTGGGCTCTGGGTTCCTGCTCGGGGTTTTGGGCTTTGGGCTCTGGGCTCTGGGCATTGGGTTTTGGGCTTTGGGCTCTGGGTTCCTGCTCTGGGCTCTGGGCTCCTTTGGGCTCTGGGCTTTGGGCTCTGGGTTTTGGGCTTTGGGCTTTGGGCTCTGGGTTCCTGCTCTGGGCTCCTTTGGGCTCTGGGTTTTGGGCTTTGGGCTCTGGGTTCCTGCTCGGGGTTTTGGGCTTTGGGCATTGGGCTCTGGGCATTGGGCTTTGGGTTCCTGCTCTGGGTTTTGGGCTTTGGGTTCTGGACTCTGGGCTCTGGGTTTTGGGCTTTGGGCTCCTTTGGGCTCTGGGTTTTGGGCTTTGGGCTCTGGGCTCTGGGCTTTGGGTTCCTGCTCTGGGCTTTGGCCTTTGGCACCAGAGAGCAGCAGGGTTTGCCCAGGAGGTCCCGGCTGCCATCAGCGGCTCTGGGCTGTGGGCACGCAGGAGCCACAGCCAGGGCGGGGAAGAGCCGTGGGGTGTGCTCACCTCGGGGGGTCACAGGGACCTGTGGGGTGCTGTGCTCACCTCGGGGGGTCACAGGGACCTGGGGGGTGTTCATTTACCTGTGGGTTGTTGCACTCACCTGTGGCGTATCACAGTCACCCTATGGGGTGCTCCACTCACCTGCGGTTTGACCAAAAAGCTGAAGGCTCATTTCTGTGACCAGGTGTGTCAGAGTCCCTCAGGGGAGGAGGATCTGGAGCTCACAGGTGACTCAATCACCAAAATCTCCAGATGAAAGCAGAAGTTTGGTGGAGAAGGGAAGGAAATGGTGATTCCTTCCCATTTATTGATGACAAAGTGCCCTGTCAATCATCCCTGCCCAGCTCCAGCCTTACCCAGAGCAGCAAATCCCAGAGGGATTCCTCTCCTCACCCTGATGCCTTTGGGGGCTGCAACAGGGGCTAGATGGAGTTAAGGGGAATAAAGTGGAGATTTAATGAAGATTTTATTTTATTTATTGAAGAGCCTTCAAAGGCCACACCCTGTCAGTACCCAGATGGCTCCAAGATGGAAGCGAAAGAGAGCTTGGACAGGAGATCTTCACATTTTTATAAGTTTTAGCCCATTTGTTAAAAACGAGAGCAGACTCCTGGTACTAAAACTGATTTCAGCATTTATTATAATAAAAGAAAGGCCTAAAGCAGGGGGCCTGGGCCAAGCAGGAGCGTTCCCGTTGAGGATGCTGCAATGCTGGGGCTGCTCAGCAGCGATGGCCTCAATGCCTTCCCTGGGTCAGATGCCCCTTTTCATCCTGTTTTTTGTCCCTCTGGATTGGTTTGGTTGTGGATCCTTCATTTGCATGAAGGTTTTAGGCCTTGATTGGCCATTACAGCTCTGTCCAGGCTGGCTCCTGGTGCACTTTACTGAGGTGTATTATGGTACGTTGAGTACCCGATTTCCTATAACTGCCCTTTTAACCCCTTTTACCATAACCAAACAGTACATGTTAAAAATAAGACCAGGCTTCCAGTGCTAAAGTGATTTCAGCATTTATTATAATAAAAGAAAGGCCCAAAGCAGGGGCCTAGGCTGAGCAGGAGCGTTCCTGTTGAGGATGGAGCAGCGCCGGTGCTGGGGCTGCTCAGCAGAGATGGCCCCGATGCCTTCCCTGGGTCAGATGCCCCTTTTCATCCTGGTTTTTGTCCCTCTGGATTGGTTTCTGTTTGGATCCTTCATGTGCATGAAGGTTTAAGGCACTTGATTGGCCATTACAGTTCTGTCCAGGCTGGCTCCTGGTGCACTTTACTGAGGTGTAATTTCTTATAACTGCCCTTTCAACCCCTTTTACAATATAACAACCAAACTAACAGTACATGTCTAACAATCTCTCAGCTATTTTACAACCTATAGTTTCTAACCTGTTTTTGACCCATTTGCATATAGGAGGCAACTGTCCAATTAACAGCTTCAAATGATGACGTTTCATCCTCCTTGCTTGCTTGCTTGCCAGCCCTCCTCACATTGTTTGTGCTTTGGGCCTGAAGTTTGAAGAGATTGTCCGTGAGTCTCCAGCTGGAATATAATTGTTTTGTGAAAAGATCACAGTGACATTAATAATAATTAATAATGACAGTGACATTAATAATTAATTAATAATGTCACTAGTGACATTAATATAAAGCTAAAAGCTGCACACCAAAGCAGAACAGAAAAACTTAAACCCAAAGGTATCAGTTTATCCCCATCCTGTTCCTGCAGGATTGTTTTGTCTTCACTACCCTATGAAAAGATCCTAGTGACACTTAATACAAAGCTAAAGCTGCACACCAAACCAGAACAGAATAACTTAAACCTAAAGGTGGCAGTTTATTGCAAACCCATTCCTAGAGGATTATTTTGTCTTCCCCACCCTGTGAAAATACCCCAGTAACATTAAAAGAAAGCTAAAAGCTGCCCACCAAACCAGAACAGAAATACTTAACGCCCAAGGTATCAACTCTGGGCCTTTTTCCCATTTTGAGGTGGACAAAGCTCCATGCAGGGAGCCTTTGCTGTGGCTTTCCTGTGCCTCAGCAGCTTTCCAGGCCCTGAATTCCTGCTCCTCCCCTGCCCTCGCTCCAGCAGCCCTTGGCATTCTGACAGTGCCTCCTGCTCACAGCCAGGCACAGGCAAAGGATTTTGGTATAAACTCCTGATTTGCAAAAAACCCCCCTCCGTTGGATGGATTTGTCCCTGTTCATGGCAGGAGAAAATCTTTCCAGTCCCTCCCACCTCACAGCAGTCTGTGATTCATGAACCCCAAACCTGGGTCACTCTCCAGCCCATTTCTGGGCTCCTGCTCCTGCCATGGCTCTCTGGAAATGTCACATTCCCCCTTCCAACAGCCACCCCAAGGTGAGAGGCATTTCCTGCAGGTTTTCCAGGCTCACAGAGCACCCTGTGGCGCTTCCCTAGCCGCTGGAATGCAAACCCTGGGGTTTAAGTCAGCCCTGATTCTCCCTGGAGCAGGGCAGGGGGGAATTCTTTGGAGGATGAGAGGGACCCGCCCCAGTCCAAGGCTCTCAGGGTAATGAGAAGCTCAGAAGAGCTGGAGGAATCTCAGGAAGATCAATATCAATCCCCAGGGGATGCCCCAAGGAGGCAGGAGCCCTCTGGGGGGTCTCATAAAGCTGTTCAGTGTTTGCTTTGCTCCAGCCTGGGACAGTCCTGCCCTGGAATCTGCTCCTGCTTTGTTCCTCCAGCCTGGCCAAGATCCCAATCAGCTCCTCAGCCTGGCCAGTCAAGTGTGACGGTGTCTTGGTTTGGAAAGCCAGGTGTCTGCTGAGGAAGGCAGGAGCCTCCACTGAAATGGAGAATGTAAACCCTCCCCACCCCTCCGAATTGCTATAAATTTTAAATTAAGGGGCACTCAGGCAAAAAATAATATGGGAGCAGGAATAACAGTTCTTTAATAGGGAAGAAAATAAAAGGATGAAATAACCAATGCAGTGAACTAAACCAACCCTGCCAGAGTCAGAACCCAGCCTGACACCCTGTGGGTCAGGGTGCTGGCACAGCCCCATTGGAATTGTGGCTCAGCCCTCCTGCAGTGTCAGGGGTGGCTCTGCTGGAGCAGGGATCCTGGAGAAAGGTGCATCTGCCTCTGAAGATCCAGGGGAAGAGGCAGCTGCTGCTCCTCTGGGGAATCCAGTGCAGAAACCGTGCTGGTGTTCCAGAATCTCCAGATTCTATCCGGGTAGGAATGCTTGGCTCCTCCCTCTGGGCTCACATCTCCCAGTGGGATGCTGTAGTTCTGATCAGCCATGCAGGGACATTCCATGGCTGTTATCAGCAGGGGTCTGCCTGGAGGGAGGTGTGAATGTGGTCGCTCAGAGAGAGATAAGGCAAACTGCCCACTTGACAAAAGACAGCTGTCATACAGATGGCAAATAGAACATATCTTGCCTTGCAATCTGGAACAGGGTGTGAGGGACAGGAGAAAGGGTTCAGTGCAGCTGGAACCCCCAATCATCTGCCAGGGTGTGGGAAATGCTCTGGCCAAGGGGCAGAGGGAGCCACGTTGAGCTCCACGGCCCCTCCTGGGAGCAGCTCCAGCCCCACAGCTCGGGCTCAGGGCAGCTCTTGGATTGGATTTGTGGGGTGCCCTGTGGCAGGGAGGAATGATCAAGCTGACTCCATGTTCTTAGGAGGCTGACTTATATTATATTATATTAATCATATCATATTACATTATATCATATTACATTATGTCATACCGTATTATATCATATTGTATTATGTTATGTTATGTTATGTTATGTTATATTATGCTAACTTTAAAGTAATTCATGCTTAAGAAGAAAATGTCTAAAAATAAAAATTGTAAAATAAATTAAACATCCAATGAGCCTCTGACCATGGACAACCTAGACACAGATTGCCACGCTGAAGTTGCAAAACTCCTGGTGGCAGCAGGAAAAGAATGCCTCGTTAACTAATAAAAGAATGTGGCTGGTTTGGAGATGGACTTCCCCTGGCACCACCCGAAACACCCAAGGATGATCAGCACTTGACAGATATCATCAATCAAGAGAATCGAAGTAGTCAAAAACACATCTGAATGCACGACTTCCCCTGACATGATCAGCGCCGCCACCACCGAAGAAACAGCGATTGTCCAACCCTGCACAGTAAGAAGAAACTTCGTACATATGTGGGGTTACAAAAGAAATCGGGGCACCTCTGCCTCAGGCAGAAAAAACTGTATAAAACAGCCCTGCTGGAGACAGCATTGGTGAACAGAGGGAGATGTGATGCGACAGAGGTCGGATCTGTGTTCACCCAGCACCGATCCCGGGCTCAGCGCTGTCTCTTTGACTGTAGCTTCCGAAGACCGAAGTCTTTTCGGTGGCGAAAATAAAATCTTAATCATTTATTAATTTGGCTTTCTCGCTGATCATTTATAACAACGCGTTGCCGGCTCTTTTTGGGCTGCCTTGCATCACCGGGATGGAGAGGGCGAAGCAGAATTGTGTCACGGAGCGGGGAACGCGAGCAGGGCGATAACTCAGCCGCGGGGAATGAGGCAGCAGCTATTTATAGGCGGCAGATTGCTAATCACTGGCACGGGGAAGCCTTCAGCGGCTCCGAGCGCCTCGTTCACACCTCCCACAGCCGAGACAAAGCCGCTGTGCCCGGGCTGAAGCGCTGCCAGCCCGCTGCCATCTGAGCCAGGCTCCCACCCGCAGCCCGCTCCCCCCGGGAACGATGAACCGAGGGGATGTCGGTGCTGTCGAATTCAGCATCCGCCCCCCCGTACATCCCCAGAAGCCCAAATCCTCCTCCTCAGCCGGGAGCTGATCCTTCACCTGCAGTGCTGTGGCTCCCTTCCTGATCAGGCTCACCGGGCTGACCCAGCTGTCCATGAGCTGAACAGTCTCTGATGTCAAAAATCGACTCATTTAGGCTTTTTTTTTTCCTCATGATAGTTTTTAATTGCTGTGCAAATAGCATTTTTTTTTAAATTGCATGTTCTATCAGCTTTGTGCAGTGACTCAGCAGCAAATGAATGAATGGAAGATGAGAATGAACCCCAGCTGTCCATGAGCTAAAGGCTGAACAGTCTCTGATGTCAAAAATCAACTTGTTTAGGTTGATTAGGTTGGTTAGGTTTTTTAGGTTTTTTAGTTTTTTTCTTATGGCAGTTTTTAATTGCTGTATAAATAGCATTTTTTAAATTGTGTGTTCTATCAGCTTTGTGCAGTGACTCAGCAGCAAATGAATGAATGGGAGCTGAGAATGAACGGCCCCAGCTGGGTTTTATCCATGCCCTGAGAGCTGTCCTGAGAATTTATCCTCCCTGGAATTGTCAGGGCAAGGCTCACGTTGGGGATTGTATCAGGTATGGCAAAGGTGTGACATCCTCGCCCTGGAAGGGACCCTAAAGCCCATCCAGAGTCACCTCTGCCATGGCAGGGACACCTCCCACTGTCCCAGCCTGGCCTTGGGCACTGCCAGGGCTCCAGGGGCAGCCACAGCTGCTCTGGCAATTCCAGCCCAGCCCCTGCCCACCCTGCCAGGGAACAATTCCCAATTGCCAAGATCCCATCCAGCCCTGCCCTCTGGCACTGCGAGCCATTCCCTGGCTCCTGTCCCTCCATCCTTGTCCCCAGTCCCTCTGCAGCTCTCCTGGAGCCCCTTCAGGCCCTGCAGGGGCTCTGAGCTCTCCCTGGAGCCTTCTCCTCTCCAGGGAGCACCCCCAGCTCTCCCAGGCTGGAATTCTGCTGATTTCGGTGTCTGATTCAAGCTCTACCCTCTGGAAATGTCACTGCCTTCCCCAGGGGTTCTCAGGAGACACAGCCTGGGGTGACCCAGGAGGGACAGGCCAGCGCTGATGTCCCTGTGCCAAATCCTGTCCCAGCTGCGGTGACACCTGCAGGGCAGGGAGAGCTGGGCTGGGCACAGGGCAGGTGCCACGGAGATCTCCTGGCTCTGGGATGATTAATCATGGAATCACTGAGCCTGGAAAAACCCTCTCCGACCAGTCCAACCATTCCCCCAACATTCCCAAGCCACCCACGCCCCCAGGTGCCACATTTACCTGTCCTTTGAACACTTCCAGGGATGCTGATCCCATCCCTTCCCCAGGCAGCTGGGCCAGGGCTGGGCAACATTTTCATGTGAAGAAACTTTTCCTAATATCCCATCTGATCTCCTCAGAGCTTTCCACCCCCTCCAGAGTGGATGTTTTTGCAAATCAGGTGTTTACACCCAAAATACTCAGCCTGTGCCTCGGTGGTGGGCAGGAGACCCCATCAGAGGGGTCAAGGGAACCTTTCCCAGCCCCATCCAGGGATTTCTGTGCTGAAATCTCCTCTTCCCTCCTGGCTTTTCCATTGGTTCATGGCTTTGTGTCACCCCAAAAAGCCCTTCAGGCTGCATTTGTGGCTGCCAGGTGGTGGCAAGTGACCCTTTGGTGGTGGCAAGTGACTCTGTCCCTGCCACAGGAGTGGCTGAGCCCCAGCTGAGCCATGACTGCCCCAAGTGCTGAGCTGGGGCTGGCTGAGCTGGGAGGAGCCTCCAGCAGGGCTGGGCTGAGGGCAGGTCTGGCAGAGACAAAGCCAAGAGTGTCACTGTCACATTTTCTGGAAAATCCCTTTGCCCAGGGTTTTGTTCCTGGGAAGCTGAGGAGCCTCGGAGAAAAAGGAAAACAATCATTATCTGATTTGCTTCTCCTGTGTTTTGCTGCTTTGGCATGTGTTTGGAGATTGTTTATCCAACAGGTGATTATTTCATTGGTTTTATGTGAATTCTTTTGACTTAGTGACCAATCAGGGCCAAGATGTTTCTCCCAGTTTTTCCAAATTTCTCTCAGTTTCACCCAGTTTCTCCCAGTTTCTTCCCCGTTTTTTCCCCAGTTTCTCCCAGTTTCTACCAGTTTTCCCCAGTTTTTTCAAATTTCTCTCAATTTCTCCCAGTTTATCCCAGTTTCTCCCAGTTTTCCCCAGTTTTTCCAAATTTCTCTCAATTTCTCCCAGTTTATCCCAGTTTCTCCCAGTTTTCCCCAGTTTTTTCAAATTTCTCTCAATTTCTCCCAGTTTATCCCAGTTTCTCTCAGTTTCTCCCAGTTTCTTCCAGTTTCTCCTAATTTCTCCCAGTTTTTACCAATGTTTCCCAATGTGTCCCAGTTTTTCCCAGTTTTCACCCATTGGCAGCTTTAAACCAGACCCTGAGTGCAGGGCTGGTCCTTTCCAGCCTCAAATCCCTTCCAGGACCCTACAGAAATTATTCCATATTTTCTAAAGCTGTTAGGGTGTGTGGTGGAGGGACAGAGACTGAGACAGCGTCACTGTTGTCCCTGTTTAAGGCAAACTTGCTTTTCTTTGAGGTCACAAAGTGCCACTGGGAGCACAGGGGCGTGTGGGCACCAGTCCAGGGCACATCCATGGGTTTTTCCAAGGAACAACCAGTGTTTTCCCCAGTTTCTCCCAGTTTCTCCCAGTTTTTTCCCAATTTCTCCCAGTTTTTCCCAGTTTCTCCCAGCTTCTGTCAGTTTCTCCCAGTTTCCGTCAGTTTCTCCCAATTTCTCCCAGTTTCTCCCATTTTTTTCCCAATGTTTCGCAGTTTTTCCCAGTTTCTCTCAGTTTCTCCCAGGTTTTCCCAATTTCTCCCACTTTTCCCCAGATTTTCCATTTCCCCCAGTTTCCCCCAGTTTTGCCTGATTTCTCCCAGTTTCTGTTTCTCCCAGTTTCTGTCAGTTTCTCTCAGTTTCTCCCAGTTTTTCCCATTTTCTCCCAGTTTTTCCCAGTCCTGGTCCCCTCTTGTCCCTGCTGCTGGTGTTCCCCTCTCAGAGCTGGCATTTCCAAGCAGGAGCTGTTGGTGCAGCCCCATGTCCCCCACACCCTGCAGGGACCCCACGGGCACAGCTGGGCCAGGAAAGCTCCGCAGAGACTTTCCCAGCCCCCTGTGATGGCTCCAGGCTGGAAAAACCAGGGGGTGGCATAATAATTACAATAACAAGGATCAGGCTTTGCCTGCTGTTGGTCCCCAAGGAGGGACAGGCAGAGCAGAGCAAGAGGAACCTCTCCAAATGTGCTGTGGAGTGCCACCAACACTGAGGAACATGATGGTCCTGGAGAAACCCCCACTGGACCTTACAAGGGAATTGAAATTTGACAATAGGATTAAAATTTTACATTTGGATCAAGGTTTTACAAAAGTTCTCCACCTCGCAGTACCCCTGAATTGCAGAGCCCTTTAAAAACCTGTATTAATATAAATATATGTAAATATGAAATAAAATATTAGATAGTAAAATATTATCTAATATAAATATTAGATAATAAAATAATATAAATATTATAGACTAATATATTGAATATAATATTTATAATATATTTATATATTATTTATATACAATATATAATTATTAAATATAATATCTATGCTGTATTTATATATAAATATAATATTTATATTATATTTATATATGATTATATATAAATATAAATATTATATGATAAGATATAAATATAATATAATATAATATAATATAATATAATATAATATAATATAATATAATATAATATAATATAATATAATATAATATAATATAATATAATATAATTTTTTTTCTCTAAATCAAGCTAGATCTGGAGCCAGGGAATCTCAAACATTGCACAAGGAGAGGAGCTGCAGAAGCACCGCTGGGAAGGAGCTGCCGGGAGAGCGAGGAGAGGCAGAATTTGCATTAATTAGTCCGCGTGCCCCTCTCGGACGTGCATCAAATCCGCGCACAGCGCCGGTGTTTTTAAGCAAATGTAGGGGTTTTTGGTTTTTTTTTTGGAAAGAAATATGGGTGGTAAGAGAAAATCCCACTAGATGGCACTCGGCGGACGCGCATCATTCACTGGCAGCTCCTGCGGCAGAGGGAGTGGGGGTGCTGCGGGGCCAGGGGCATCTCCTTCCCCTGCTGGGGCTGGGGGTGCTGCTCTGGGGTGTCCTGATGGGATCCGGGCCCCAAAACCACGGAGGGATTTGCTGGGATGAAAAGGGGGAAGCGCTGAAAATGCTGCTGCTGCTGCCCCTCTGCTCTGGGGGGAGGTTCAGCCGCGCAGGGAGGGGGGCACTGAAATGGGGTCCCCAGCACCCCACAGCCTTGTCCTGGGTGGTATCACAGAGGTGTCCCCAGAACCCCACAGCCTCTCTTGGGTGGCATTGCAGAGATGTCCCCATCACCCCACGGCCTTGTCGTAGCTGGCAGTGGTGTCCCCAGCACCCCACAGCTCTGTCTTGTGTGGCATTGCAGAGATGTCCCGAGTGCCACAGCCTTGGCATAGATGGCAGTGGTGTCCCCATAACCCCTCAGCTTCCCTTGGGTGGCACTGAAATGGTGTCCCCAGCACCCCACAGCCTTGTCTTGGGTGGCATTGCAGAGATGTCCCGAGTGCCACAGCCTTGTCATAGATGGCAGTGGTGTCCCCATAACCCCTCAGCTTCCCTTGGGTGCCACTGAAATGGTGGCCCCAGCACCCCACAGCTTCTCTTGGGTGGCACTGCAGTGATGTCCCCATCACCCCACAGCCTTGGCATAGATGGCAGTGGTGTCCCCATCACCCCTCAGCTTCCCTTGGGTGCCACTGAAATGGTGGCCCCAGCACCCCACAGCCTTGTCTTGGGTGGCATTGCAGAGATGTCCCCAGAGTACCACAGCCTTGTCATAGGTGGCAGTGGTGACCCCATCATCCCACAGCTTCTCTTGTGTGACATTGTAATGGTGTCCCCAGAGTCCCACAGCCTTCTTTTGGGTGGCACTGAAATGGTGTTCCCATAACCCCGCAGCCTTGTCTTAGGTGGCATCGCAGTGGTGACCTCCTCACCCTGCAGCCATGTCTTGGGTGGCATTGCAGAGATGTCCCCAGCACCCCCCAGCCTCGTGTGGGGTGACAGAAATCTTATTTTTACCTTTCCATGAGTGTCAGGGAGCTGCCCTGTGGTGGAGCTCTAGGACAGGGACAGCACAAAGGGGCATCTTCTCCTTCTCCTTCTCCTTCTCCTTCTCCTTCTCCTTCTCCTTCTCCTTCTCCTTCTCCTTCTCCTTCTCCTTCTCCTCTTCCTCCCCCCATTTCCCACTGCCCCAGCAGGAACCCCCAAACTGAGGCGACACACGTGGGGGACTTTGGGGCATTGCTGGGCTATAAGGAGCAGGGAAAAGGGCCCTGTTTTGCTTAGAGGAATGCAATTTTCAGAGAGAGGAGGGTCTGGGGGCTTCCCAGCCCCACAGCACCATGCCAGGGCTGGGGGCAGCTGGGAGAGGCAGAGCCCATCAGGGTAACACCTGCTCTGGGGTGGGGGAACAGCCAGCAAACCCCAAACCCCCATCCTTTATTTCTCCTGGCTGTCGCAGGCATCTTTTCTGAAAAATCCTTTCCTTAGGATTTTAAATGAGAAGCTGAGAGGCCTCAGGGAAAAAAATGTAAGCATTGGTTATCTGCTGCTGTGGAATGCAACAGGTGCATCTGGGATTGGTCTCATGTGGTTGTTTGTAATTAATGGCCAATCACAGTCCAGCTGTCTTGGACTCTCGGGTCAGTCACAAGCCTTTGTTATCATTCTTTCCTATTCTATTCTTAGCTAGCCTTCTGATGAAATCCTTTCTTCTATTCTTTTAGTATAGTCTGAATATAATATATATCATAAAACAATAAATCAGCTTTCTGAAACATGGAGTCAGATCCTCATCTCTTCCCTCAACGAAAAACCCCTGTGAACACGGTCACGCCTGGCCTCAAACCCTTATTTCTGGTGTCCTCAGGGATGTCTGTGGGTCCAGCAGAGCCCACAAGGGTTTTTCCTTCCCCAGGGTGATTCTCCTCCCCATCCCCCTGCTCCCAGCCCCACTCCTGGGGTGTGGGGACACCTCCAGCCCATCCTGCTGCTGGTGCCATCCCATGGGGGCTCACCGTGCCCTCCTGGCTCCTTGCCCAGCATTCCCAAATGCTCCCTGCCCTGGAGGGGCTGCTGGGCAGAGGGGCTGCAGTGTCTGGCAGGACTGACAGCTTCCCCAGGCAATTCATTAGAGCTCCAGAAAAATCACTAATTTCTCCTCAAGAGAAGCCTTTGCCCAGCACACCTGCCTGACAGGGGCTGTGAGGAGCTGGCACAAGCACCCCCAGCCCTGCTAAGCCAATCTTTTCCTTTCCTGCCCCTTTTTCCTGCCTCATCCTGCAAGCTCATTTTTACTCCATCTGGCAGCAACAGCGTCCCTTCAAAGCCACCCTTTAGAGAGGCTGGAGGGTGCAGCAGGCACCTCCAGCCAGGCTGGGAACCCTGCAAACCCATCAGGGGATCCTCGTGCCTGGGACAGCCCCAGGAGATGCTGGGATTTGGGATGAGGAGGGCCCCAAGGCCACCATCACTGCTCTGCAGGAACAGGAGTGTGGCCAGTCCTTGGAGAGGTGGGTGGACACTGGGCAGGGAATGGAGCTGGGAAGGGTCTGGAGCCCCAGGAGAGGCTGAGGGAGCTGGGAAGGGGCTCAGCCTGGAGCAAAGGAGGCTCAGGGGGCCCTGGTGGCTCTGCACAGCTCCTGCCAGGAGGGCACAGCCGGGGGGGTCGGGCTGTGCTCCAGGGAACAGGGACAGGAGCAGAGGGAACGGCCTCAGGCTGGGCCAGGGCAGGCTCAGGGTGGGCACAGCAGGAATTTGCCCATGGAAAGGGGGCTCAGGCCTTGGCAGGGGCTGCCCAGGGAGCTTTGCAGTGCCCATCCCTGCTCAGCAAACATTTCACTCAGTGCTGTGAGGGCTGCAGTGGTGCTCGGACAAAGGTTGGACTTGATGATGTTGGAGGCTGAGTGATTCTGTGATTCTGTGATTGTAGTGCCTGCAGACCCCAGTGAGGTGCACTATTCCCCACTCTGCCACCCTGCTGGGGCCTGGGAGACTGGGAGAGAGAATTCTGTGTGTGTCTGGCTCTGGCAGAGGCCAGAACCACACGTGGTCCTGTGCACACCGAGCTCTTCTCCCTGTGAGTGGCTCAGCCCTGCAGAACCCTGTGTGCTGACCACACCTGTCCCCTTCATCCCTGTGTGGGGGGGCTGAGACTGGGGATTCTGATTGGATCTGGAGCCCCCGTTTGGGTCTAGAGCCCCCGTTTGGGTCTGGACCCACTATTTGGATCTGGAGTTTCTGTTTGGATCTGGAGTTTCTGTGTGGATCTGGAGCCCCTGTTTGGGTCTAGAGCCCCCGTTTGGGTCTGGACCCCCCATTTGGATCTGGACCCACTATTTGGATCTGGAGTTTCTGTGTGGATCTGGAGTTTCTGTGTGGATCTGGAGCCCCTGTTTGAGTCTAGAGCCCCCATTTGGGTCTGGACCCACTATTTGGATCCAGAGTTTCTGTTTGGATCTGGAGTTTCTGTGTGGATCTGGAGCCCTCATTTGGATCTGGAGCCCTGTTTGGATCCAGAAACCCTGTTTGGATCTGGAGCCCCTGATTGGATCTGGAGTTTCTGTTTGGGTCTGGAGCCCCATTTGGATCTGGAACCCCTGTGTGGATCTAGAGCCCCATTTGAATCTGGAGCCCCTGTGTGGATCTGGAACCCCCATTTGAATCTGGAGCTCCATGTGGATCTGGAGCCCTGTTTGTATCTGGAACCCCCATTTGGATCTGGAGTCCCTGGATGCACCCCTGCCTGGAGGTGGCTTGTGCTGCTCCTTGGCTGAGCCCAGCCCCATGGCCAGGAGCCCAGGCAGGTCCCTGCCTGCCCACCCCCCAAATCTGGCTGCAATTTGTGCTGGCTCTGAGCAGCAGCAGCCCCAAAATGGGAAATGCAGCCCCTTTTCCTCGTGCTTCGCAGGCAGGAAAACTGAGCTGGGGTTTTGCCCTGGATGCTCCCAGGGCTGCCTGGCTGGGAACAGCTCATGGGCCAGGAATGTGGGGTCGCTGCTATTTCCCCACTTCAATCCAGAGGAAAATGGATCAGCTGCTAATTAGCAGCAGGGGAACTCGCTGCAGGTTTATTAGGATTTTCCCCTTCTGCAGAAGTGCCTGATTAACGGAGAGGCTGCGAAACACCTGGAATTCTTTCAACCCGGCACAAAGAGCATGGCTGGTGCCACGAGGATGAATAAATCAGTGGGAAAGGATGGTGCAAGGACAGGAAAGGAGGCTGTGAGTTTGCCTGAAGGGCTGATGAATGCCAAGCAGCATCCCTGCTTCTGCTGGGCGAGGTCCCACATCCCTGGCTGGGTCTGATCTGCGGGATGACCTAACCTCGGAGCCAGCTGAGGCTGGAATTAAAAGGCTGGCGGCTGCAGCGAGCTCCAGCCGGTATCACAGCAACAGCAGGAACGGTTCAGAGCAGGCTGGGCTCAGCTGAGCCTCTGGGGTTCTGGGGAACAGCTCTTTAATGTCTGCAAAAGCGCTTTGAAAGCCGGAGATGGGAAACGGGGAAGGGGAAGGATGGGGGTTGTTGGGAACAGGGATGAGGCTTCAAGCAGCTCTGAATGCAGCAGCTCAGGGAAATCACACCTGAGGAGGAGCTCAGGGGCACAGCTCAGCTCGGGTTCCTCCCAGATATGACTGGAAAATATCCAAGGAGATCCAGGGAGGTGCAGGACCTCAAGGAAGCTTCAGGTGGGAAAAAGGCGAAGGGGAATTCCTGATGATCCAGCAGTGCCCGAGCTGTCAGGGCAGTGCCAGGGCACAGTGAGCTTTTATTTATCCTGTGCTGGGTACATGGGGACTTTGGACACCTCCCTCACACCCATGGCTGTCTGCACGTCCCTGCAAGGATCCCAGAAACTTCTTTCCCATCCAGAACAATTCCTCTAGACCCCTGAAAGTCCCCAGGGAGGGCACAGTGGGGTTTGTGGCCATCACTGTGACTCTCAGAATAGAACTAGGCTGCACAAGGTCACTGCTCCCCCATGCACATCCCTGGAAGGGGGAGGCAGAGTGAGGAGAGCCCAGAAATGAGCCCCTGACCAGAGGGGATGTGCTTTGCCACCCTCAGGTGCCCTTTGGCCCCATCCGTGCCCGCTGCATGGTCAGCCAGGCTCAAACCTGGCCAGGCTGCAGGACACAGATCCACAGGAGATCCAGCTCTGCCATCCTCCCCTTCCAGCAGGTGCCAGCACATTTTGGGAGTGGAGCTGTCTGAGGAGGCACAGAGCTCCACATCTCTTCCTTGCCAATGTCATAAAGGGTTTAAAATGTTATAATGTGAGCTCTGGTGTCCAGCAAAGCAGAGACTGTTGGATTTCACAGCTTCTCCTCCTTCCTGAAGCAGTACCCCTGGGTTATTGCACTTATTAAATTAGGAGCCGTAAAGCAACTGGGTAAATAATAAATTGCTAGGAGGAAATAAAACAACACCACCCATTGCAGTTATTAGTCCTGATGAGTGAATTAGGTGTGGAAACAGCAGCTTTGAAGTTTGCCTCATTAAATCACACACCAATTCAGCACTTATTAGGTCTCCAGTCAGAGATATAAAGGCCTGGAAGATGGGGTTGCTGTTAGCAAGAGCCATCACTGCTGCTGCTCTGGGCAGCCTGAGAGGCTCCTGCTGCTGCCTCGGCTGGGGGAGAAGGATTTAAAGCCCCAGCTCGTGGTCCTCTGTGAGAGTTTGGGAGTTGTGGGGTTTGGCCCTGAAAGAAGAGCTCAGAAAGGGCGTGGTAACTGCACAAACGTTCACAGAGAGTCAGGAAGGCGTGGAAAATGGGATGGGAGGGGATTTTCAGAGCAGGATCAGCTGGGATTTCACACAGCCCAGCCAGCACTGCAGTGTCTACCTCAAGAGATTGGGCTCTTCCACTGAGCAACATAAACCCACATTTCAGAGGTTCTCCTCATGCCCTCATCCATCCATCCATCCATCCATCCATCCATCCATCCATCCATCCATCATCCATCCATCCCTTCATCCATCCCTCATCCATCCATCCATCCATCCATCCATCCATCCATCCATCCATCCATCTATCCATCCATCCATCATCCATCCATCCATCCCTTCATCCATCCCTCATCCATCCATCCATCCATCCATCCATCCATCCATCCATCCATCCCTAATTCCATCCATCCATCCATCCCTCATCCATCCATCCATCCATCCATCCATCCTTCTATCCATCCATCCATCCATCCATCCATCTATCCATCCATCCATCCATCCATCCATCCATCCATCCCTAATTCCTTCCATCCATCCATCCATCCATCCTTCCATCCATCCATCCATCCATCCATCCATCCATCCATCCATCCATCCATCCATCCATCCAGGTTCCTTTCCCCATCACCCTCATCTCCTTGTCTCCCCACACTTGTCCCCTGCCAGCTGGCTCTGAGTGACAGCCCAGCAGCACCCACATCCCAGGCCAAAAGCCACGGGCACAGAGCTCGTAAAAGAATATGAAAATCCCTTCCTCGAGCACAATCCTCACCTTAAAACTCCACCTGGTTTTTATCCAGCCTGACTCCTTCCATAAATTTGCACCGTAATGGGTTACAGAGATCTTAAAACCGGAGATCTCTGCTGGAGCTCGGTGTCATACAGGGCCCTGTTGGCCTCGTGTCTCCAAAGTTATGAGGTTAAAGGAATAACACATTTTGCAGCCTTCATTTTTCCCATATGTTAGCAAAGATAAGATCATGGTTTCCAGCTCCTTTTGCAGCCACGATAGTTGGAAATCTATTTTTATAGTGAAAAGTTTGGATTCTCAGCAAACGAGCTGATTGCAGGGGCAGAAAACTGTGAGAGAAAAGTGCTGTGGGAGTGAACAATCCAGAGCCAGCAGTGCTGGGAATTCCCAGAACTCACATGCTTCCAGGACCAAAGGTTTAACCAAATGCTGGAACCACAGAACCAACCCTCCCTCTGGGAGTTTGGGATTTCATCCCCTAAACCAAATATTCCAGCTGGAATGCTGCATTCCTTTAGGACTGAACAACTTGGGCAGAGCTGAGCCCTAATCTGTAATTTGCAGCAAACACAATGATTTGAGATAAATAACACAATGGATGTGCCCTCACCCAGTTCCATCTCCTGCTGAAACCACACCCTTGGTGCAGCTGAACTGCAATTCCAGGAAGAAAATAGCAAATTCATCACACAGGATGGTTTTAGGTTTCAAGTAGGTGCTGGTTACCTGGTTAAGGGGAGTCCCAAGGGCAGGGCACCATCCATCCCCCATCCATCATCCATCCATCCATCCATCCATCATCCATCCATCCATCCATCCATCCATCCATCCATCCATCCCCCATCCATCATCCATCCATCCATCCATCCATCATCCATCCATCCATCCATCCATCCATCCATCCATCCATCATCCCCCATCCATCATCCATCCATCCATCCCCCATCCATCATCCATCCATCCATCCATCCATCCATCATCCATCCATCCATCCATCCATCCATCCATCCATCCATCCATCCCCCATCCATCATCCATCCATCCCCCATCCATCATCCATCCATCCATCCATCCATCCATCCATCCATCCATCCATCCATCCATTATCCATCCATCATCCATCCATCCATCCATCCATCCATCCATCCATCCATCCTTCCATCCATCCATCCATCCATCCATCCATCCATCATCCATCCATCCA
>JBBFKN010000011.1:21308823-21321323 GCA_039654755.1 Calcarius lapponicus
TAATTTCTTATAACTGGCCCTTTCAACCCTTTTACAATATAACAACCAAACTAACAGTACATGTCTAACAATCTCTCAGCTATTTTACAACCTATAGTTTCTAACCTGTTTTTGACCCATTTGCATATAGGAGTGAACTGTCCAATTAACAGCTTCAAATGATGAAGTTTCATCCTCCTTGCTTGCTTGCTTGCTAGCCCTCCTCACGTTGTTTGTGCTTTGGGCCTGAAGTTTGAAGAGATTGTCCGTGAGTCTCCAGCTGGAATATAATTGTTTTGTGAAAAGATCACAGTGACATTAATAATAATTAATAATGACAGTGACATTAATAATGAATTAATAATGTCACTAGTGACATTAATATAAAGCTAAAAGCTGCACACCAAAGCAGAACAGAAAAACTTAAACCCAAAGGTATCAGTTTATCCCCATCCTGTTCCTGCAGGATTGTTTTGTCTTCACTACCCTATGAAAAGATCCTAGTGACACTTAATACAAAGCTAAAGCTGCACACCAAACCAGAACAGAAAAACTTAAACCTAAAGGTGGCAGTTTATTGCAAACCCATTCCTAGAGGATTATTTTGTCTTCCCCACCCTGTGAAAATACCCCAGTAACATTTAAAAATAAAGCTAAAAGCTGCCCACCAAACCAGAACAGAAATACTTTAAGCCCAAGGTATCAACTCTGGACCTTTTTCCCATTTTGAGGTGGACAAAGCTCTGTGCAGGGAGCCTTTGCTGTGGCTTTCCTGTGCCTCAGCAGCTTTCCAGGCCCTGAATTCCTGCTCCTCCCCTGCCCTCGCTCCAGCAGCCCTTGGCATTCTGACAGTGCCTCCTGCTCACAGCCAGGCACAGGCAGAGGATTTTGGTATAAACTCCTGATTTGCAAAAAAAACCCCTCCGCTGGATGGATTTGTCCCTGTTCATGGCAGGAGAAAATCTGTCCAGTCCCTCCCACCTCACAGCAGTCTGTGATTCATGAACCCCAAACCTGGGTCACTCTCCAGCCCATTTCTGGGCTCCTGCTCCTGCCATGGCTCTCTGGAAATGTCACATTCCCCCTTCCAACAGCCACCCCAAGGTGAAAGGCATTTCCTGCAGGTTTTTCCAGGCTCACAGAGCACCCTGTGGCGCTTCCCTAGCCGCTGGAATGCAAACCCTGGGGTTTAAGTCAGCCCTGATGCTCCCTGGAGCAGGGCAGGGGGAAATTCTTTGGAGGATGAGAGGGACCCGCCCCAGTCCAGCTCTCAGGGTAATGAGAAGCTCAGAAGAGCTGGAGAAATCTCAGGAAGATCAATATCAATCCCCAGGGGATGCCCCAAGGAGCAGAAGCCCTCTGGGGAGTCTCATAAAGCTGTTCAGTGTTTGCTTTGCTCCAGCCTGGGACAGTCCTGCCCTGGAATCTGCTCCTGCTTTGGTTCCTCCAGCCTAGCCAAGATCCCAATCAGCTCCTCAGCCTGGCCAGTCAAGTGTGACGGTGTCTTGTTTGGAAAGCCAGGTGTCTGCTGAGGAAGGCAGGAGCCTCCCCTGAAATGGAGAATGTAAACCCTCCCCACCCCTCCAAATTGCTATAAATTTGAAATTAAGGGGCTCTCAGGCAACAAAAAATACGGAAGCAGGAATAGCAGTTCTTTAATAGGGAAAAAAATAAAAGGATAAAATAAACAATGCAGTGAACTAAACCAACCCTGCCAGAGTCAGAACCCAGCCTGACACCCTGTGGGTCAGGGTGCTGGCACAGCCCCATTGGAATTGTGGCTCAGCCCTCCTGCAGTGTCAGGGGCTGGCTCTGCTGGAGCAGGGATCCTGGAGAAAGGTGCATCTGCCTCTGAAGATCCAGGGCAAGAGGCAGCTGCTGTTCCTCTGGGGAATCCAGTGCAGAAGCCGTGCTGGTGTTCCAGAATCTCCAGATTCTATCCGGGTAGGAATGCTTGGCTCCTCCCTCTGGGCTCACATCTCCCAGTGGGATGCTGTAGTTCTGATCAGCCATGCAGGGACATTCCATGGCTGTTATCAGCAGGGGTCTGCCCAGAGGAGGAGTGAATGTGGTCACTCAGAGAGAGATAAGGCAAACTGCCCACTTGACAAAGATAATCTGCCATACAGATGGTAACAGAACACATCTTGCCTTGCAATCTGGAACGGGGTGTGAGGGACAGGAGAAAGGGTTTCAGTGCAACTGGAACCCCCAATCATCTGCCAGGGTGTGGGAAATGCTCTGGCCAAGGGGCAGAGGGAGCCACGTTGAGCTCCACGGCCCCTCCTGGGAGCAGCTCCAGCCCCACAGCTCAGGCTCAGGGCAGCTCTTGGATTGGATTTGTGGGGTGCCCTGTGGCAGGGAGGAATGATCAAGCTGACTCCATGTTCTTAGGAGGCTGACTTATATTATATTATATTAATCATATCATATTACATTATATCATACTGTATTATATCATATTGTATTATATTATATTATATTATATTATATTATATTATATTATATTATATTATATTATATTATGCTAACTTAAAAGTAATTCTTGCTTAAGAAGAAAATGTCTAAAAAATAAAAATTGTAAAATAAATTAAACATCCAGTGAGCCTCTGATCACGGGCAACCTAGACACAGATTGCCACGCTGAAGTTTCAAAACTCCTGGTGGCAGCAGGAAAAGAATGCCTCGTTCACTAATAAAAGAATGTGGCTGGTTTGGAGATGGACTTCCCCTGGCACCACCCGGAAACACCCAAGGATGATCAGCACTTCATAGATATCATCAATCAAGAGAATCGAAGTAGTCAAAAACACATCTGAATGCACGACTTCCCCTGACATGATCAGCGCCGCCACCACCGAAGAAACAGCGATTGTCCAACCCTGTACAGTAAAAAGAAACTTCATACATATGTGGGGTTACAAAAGAAATCGGGGGCACCTCTGCCTCAGGCAGAAAAAAACTGTATAAAACAGCCCTGCTGGAGACAGCATTGGTGAACAGAGGGAGATGTGATGCGACAGAGGTCGGATCTGTGTTCACCAGCGCCGATCCCGGGCTCAGCGCTGTCTCTTTGACTGTAGCTTCCGAAGACCGAAGTCTTTTCGGTCGCGAAAATAAAATCTTAATCATTTATTAATTTGGCTTTCTCGCTGATCATTTTATAACAACGCGTTGCCGGCTCTTTTTGGGCTGCCTTGCATCACCGGGATGGAGCGGGGCGAAGCAGAATTGTGTCACGGAGCGGGGAACGCGAGCAGGGCGATAACTCAGCCGCGGGGAATGAGGCAGCAGCTATTTTATAGGCGGCAGATTGCTAATCACTGGCACGGGGAAGCCTTCAGCGGCTCCGAGCGCCTCGTTCACACCTCCCACAGCCGAGACAAAGCCGCTGTGCCCGGGCTGAAGCGCTGCCAGCCCGCTGCCATCTGAGCCAGGCTCCCATCCGCAGCCCGCTCCCCCCGGGAACGATGAACCGAGGGGATGTCGGTGCTGTCGAATTCAGCATCCGCCCCGCCGTACATCCCCAGAAGCCCAAATCCTCCTCCTCAGCCGGGAGCTGATCCTTCACCTGCAGTGTTGTGGCTCCCTTCTGCTCAGGCTCCCTGGGCTGACCCAGCTGTCCATGAGCTGAACAGTCTCTGATGTCAAAAATCGACTCATTTAGGCTTTTTTTTTCCTCATGATAGTTTTAATTGCTGTGCAAATAGCATTTTTTTAAATTGCATGTTCTATCAGCTTTGTGCAGTGACTCAGCAGCAAATGAATGAATGGAAGATGAGAATGAACCCCAGCTGTCCATGAGCTAAAGGCTGAACAGTCTCTGATGTCAAAAATCAACTTGTTTAGGTTGATTTGGTTGGTTAGGTTTTTTAGTTTTTTTCTTATGGCAGTTTTTAGTTGCTGTATAAATAGCATTTTTTAAATTGTGTGTTTCTATCAGCTTTGTGCAGTGACTCAGCAGCAAATGAATGAATGGGAGATGAGAATGAACGGCCCCAGCTGGGTTTTATCCATGCCCTGAGAGCTGTCCTGAGAATTTATCCTCCCTGGAATTGTCAGGGCAAGGCTCACGTTGGGGATTGTATCAGGTATGGCAAAGGTGTGACATCTTCGCCCTGGAAGGGACCCTAAAGCCCATCCAGAGTCACCCCTGCCATGGCAGGGACACCTCCCACTGTGCCAGGGGCTCCAGCCCCAATGTCCAGCCTGGCCTTGGGCACTGCCAGGGCTCCAGGGGGCAGCCACAGCTGCTCTGGCAATTCCAGCCCAGCCCCTGCCCACCCTGCCAGGGAACAATTCTGTGGCAGATGAGCAATGCCATGGCTGACTCTCACAATTAAAGGCAAATATCCTGTATCTATGTCAGGAGCAGTTTTATAGATTTACAGTTGTGTTTTACCCCCTTGTGTTGTTCTCAGGGGTGCCCTGGGTTTGGGGACATTTGGGAGGGTCACTCGTTCCCATGGCAACAGCTGCCCCCCAATCAAGGTGTCAGGCAGTGATCTCCACCCCTGGGCTGGGCAGGACGGGAGTCATGGATAGAACTCTGGGGGGCCAAAGGGTTAAAAGGGGAAACCTCCATGGTGTGGGTGAGCACATGGTGGGGAACATCCTCTGCTCCTGGTGCTGTGGTATTTTCTCTATTCATTCTTCTGTTGTATTTTTTGACAAGGTTTTAATAAACGTTTTAAATTTTTGAAAGTGAGGATCATTTCTCACAATTCCGTCCCAAGATCCCATCCAGCCCTGCCCTCTGGCACTGGCCAGCCATTCCCTGGCTCCTGTCCCTCCATCCTTGTCCCCAGTCCCTCTGCAGCTCTCCTGGAGCCCCTTCAGGTCCTGCAGGGGGCTCTGAGCTCTCCCTGGAGCTTCTCCTCTCCAGGGAGCACCCCACAGCTCTCCCAGGCTGGAATTCTGCTGATTTCGGTGTCTGATTGAAGCTCTACCCTCTGGAAATGTCACTGCCTTCCCCAGGGGTTCTCAGAGACACAGCCTGGGGTGACCCAGGAGGGACAGGCCAGCGCTGATGTCCCTGTGCCAAATCCTGTCCCAGCTGTGGTGACACCTGCAGGGCAGGGAGAGCTGGGCTGGGCACAGGGCAGGTGCCACGGAGATCTCCTGGCTCTGGGATGATTAACCATGGAATCACTGAGCCTGGAAAAAACCCTCTCCGACCAGTCCAACCATTCCCCCAACATTCCCAAGCCACCCACACCCCCAGGTGCCACATTTACCTGTCCTTTGAACACTTCCAGGGATGCTGATCCCATCCCTTCCCCAGGCAGCTGGGCCAGGGCTGGGCAACATTTTCATGTGAAGAAACTTTTCCTAATATCCCATCTAATCTCCTCAGAGCTTTCCCACCCCCTCCAGACTGGATATTTTTGCAAATCAGGTGTTTACACCCAAAATACTCAGCCCTGTGCCTCGGTGGTGGGCAGGAGACCCCATCAGAAGGGTCAAGGGAACCTTTCCCAGCCCCATCCAGGGATTTCTGTGCTGAAATCTCCTCTTCCCTCCTGGCTTTTCCATTGGTTCATGGCTTTGTGTCACCCCAAAAAGCCAGGATTTTGCTCCGGGGAAGCTGAGGAGCCTCGGAGAAAAAGGAAAACAATAATTATCTGATTTGCTTCTCCTGTGTTTTGCTGCTTTGGCATGTGTTTGGAGATTGTTTATCCAACAGGTGATTATTTCATGGTTTCATGTGAATTCTTTTGACTTAGTGGACCAATCAGGGCCAAGATGTTTCTCCCAGTTTTTCCAAATTTCTCTCAGTTTCACCCAGTTTCTCCCAGTTTCTTCCCCATTTTTTCCCCAGTTTCTCCCAATTTCTACCAGTTTTCCCAGTTTTTCCAAATTTCTCTCAATTTCTCCCAGTTTATCCCAGTTTCTCCCAGTTTTCCCCAGTTTTTTCAAATTTCTCTCAATTTCTCCCAGTTTATCCCAGTTTCTCTCAGTTTCTTCCAGTTTCTTCCAGTTTCTTCCAGTTTTTCCCAGTTTCTCCTAATTTCTCCAGTTTTTACCAATGTTTCCCAATGTTTCCCAGTTTTTCCCAGTTTTGACCCGTTGGCAGCTTTAAACCAGACCCTGAGTGCAGGGGCTGGTCCTTTCCAGCCTCAAATCCCTTCCAGGACCCTATAGAAATTATTCCATATTTTCTAAGCTGTTAGGGTGTGTGGTGGAGGGACAGAGACTGAGACAGTGTCACTGTTGTCCCTGTTAAGGCAAACTTGCTTTTTCTTTGAGGTCACAAAGTGCCACTGGGAGCACAGGGGGCGTGTGGGCACCAGCCCAGGGCACATCCATGGGTTTTTCCAAGGAACAACCAGTGTTTTCCCCAGTTTCTCCCAGTTTCTCCCAGTTTTTCCATATTTCTCTCAGTTTCTCACAGTTTTTTCCCAGTTTTTTTCCCCAGTTTTCCCAGTTTCTCCCAGTTTCTTCCAGTTTTTCCCAATTTCTCCCAGTTTCTCCCAATTTCTCCGTTTTCCCCAGTTTCTCCCAGTTTTTCCAAATTTCTCTCAGTTTCTCCCAGTTTCTTCCCAGTTTTTTTCCCAGTTTCTTCCAGTTTTTCCCAATTTCTCCAGTTTCCTCCCAGTTTATCCTAATTTTCCCAGTTTTTCCCAATGTTTCCCAGTGTTTCCCAGTTTTTCCAAATTTCTCGCAGTTTCTTGCAGTTTCTCTCAGTTTTCTCTCAGTTTTTCCCATTTTTTCCCAATTTTTTCCCAATTTATCCCAGTTTTTCCCAATTTCCCCCAGTTTCTCTCAGTTTCTCCCAGTTTTTCCCATTTTCTCCCAGTTTCTCCCAGTCCTGGTCCCCTCTTGTCCCTGCTGCTGGTGTTCCCCTCTCAGACCTGGCATTCCCAAGCAGGAGCTGTTGGTGCAGCCCCATGTCCCCCACACCCTGCAAGGACCCCACAGGCACAGCTGGGCCAGGGAAGCTCCGCAGAGACTTTCCCAGCCCCCTGTGATGGCTCCAGGCTGGAAAAACCAGGGGGTGGGATAATAATTACAATAACAAGGATCAGGCTTTGCCTGCTGTTGGTCCCCAAGGAGGGACAGGCAGAGCAGAGCAAGAGGATCCTCTCCAAATGTGCTGTGGAGTGCCACCAACACTGAGGAACATGACGTTCCTGGAGAAACCCCCACTGGACCTTACAAGGGAATTGAAATTTGACAATAGGATTAAAATTTTACATTTGGATCAGGATTTTACAAAAGTTCTCCACCTCGCAGTACCCCTGAATTGCAGAGCCCTTTAAAACCCTGTATTAATATAAATATATGTAAATATGAAATAAAATATTATATAGTAAAAGATTACCTAATATAAATATTAGATAATAAAATAATATAAATATTATAGACTAATATATTGAATATAATATTCATAGTATATTTATATATTATTTATATATAATTATTAAATATAATATCTATATTATATTTACATATAAATATAAATATAATATAGATATTATATTTAATAATATAATATAATATAATATAATATAATATAATATAATATAATATAATATAATATTATATTTTATTATATTATATATTATATTATATTATATTATATTATATTATATTATATTATATTATATTATATTATATTATATTATATTATATAGAAATATATTTTTTTTTCTCTAAATCAAGCTAGATCTGGAGCCAGGGAATCTCAAACATTGTGCAAGGAGAGGAGCTGCAGAAGCACCGCTGGGAAGGAGCTGCCGGGGAGAGCGAGGAGAGGCAGAATTTGCATTAATTAGTCCGCGTGCCCCTCTCGGACGTGCATCAAATCCGCGCACAGCGCCGGTGTTTTTAAGCAAATGTAGGGTTTTTTGTTTTTTTGTTTTTGTTTTTTTTTTATTTTTTTTTTTTTTTTAATGGAAAAGAAATATGGGTGGTAAGAGAAAATCCCACTAGATGGCACTCGGCGGACGCGCATCATTCAGTGGCAGCTCCTGCGGCAGAGGGAGTGGGGGGGTGCTGCGGGGCCAGGGGCATCTCCTTCCCCTGCTGGGGCTGGGGGTGCTGCTCTGGGGTGTCCTGATGGGATCCGGGCCCCAAAACCACGGAGGGATTTGCTGGGATGAAAAGGGGGAAGCGCGTGAAAATGCTGCTGCTCTGCTGCCCCTCTGCTCTGGGGGGAGGTTCAACCGCACAGGGAGGGGGGCAGTGAAATGGGGTCCCCCAGCACCCCACAGCCTTGTCCTGGGTGGTATCACAGAGGTGTCCCCAGAACCCCACAGCCTTGTCTTGGGTGGCATTGCAGAGATGTCCCGAGTGCCACAGCCTTGGCATAGATGGCAGTGGTGTCCCCACCACCCCTCAGCTTCCCTTGGGTGGCACTGAAATGGTGTCCCCAGCACCCCACAGCTTCTCTTGGGTGGCACTGCAGTGATGTCCCCATCACCCCACAGCCATGTCATAGATGGCAGTGGTGTCCCCATAACCCCTCAGCTTCCCTTGGGTGCCACTGAAATGGTGTCCCCAGCACCCCACAGCCTTGTCTTGGGTGGCATTGCAGAGATGTCCCCAGAGTGCCACAGCCTTGTCATAGGTGGCAGTGGTGACCCCATCATCCCACAGCTTCTCTTGTGTGACATTGTAATGGCGTCCCCAGAGTCCCACAGCCTTCTTTTGGGTGGCACTGAAATGGTGTTCCCATAGCCCCGCAGCCTTGTCTTAGGTGGCATCGCAGTGGTGACCTCCTCACCCTGCAGCCATGTCTTGGGTGGCATTGCAGAGATGTCCCCAGCACCCCCCAGCCTCGTGTGGGGTGACAGAAATCTTATTTTTACCTTTCCATGAGTGTCAGGGAGCTGCCCTGTGGTGGAGCTCTAAGACAGGGACAGCACAAAGGGGCATCTTCTCCTTCTCCTTCTCCTTCTCCTTCTCCTTCTCCTTCTCCTTCTCCTTCTCCTTCTCCTTCTCCTTCTCCTTCTCCTTCTCCTTCTCCTTCTCCTTCTCCTTCTCCTTCTCCTTCTCCTTCTCCTTCTCCTTCTCCTTCTCCTTCTCCTTCTCCTTCTCCTCCTCCTCCTCCTCCTCCTCCTCCTCCTCCTTCTCCTTCTCCTTCTCCTTCTCCTTCTCCTTCTCCTCCTCCTCCTCCTCCTCTTCCTCCCCCCATTTCCCACTGCCCCAGCAGGAACCCCCAAACTGAGGCGACACACATGGGGGACTTTGGGGCATTGCTGGGCTATAAGGAGCAGGGAAAAGGGACCTGTTTTGCTTAGAGGAATGCAATTATCAGAGAGAGGAGGGTCTGGGGGCTTCCCAGCCCCACAGCACCATGCCAGGGCTGGGGGCAGCTGGGAGAGGCAGAGCCCATCAGGGTAACACCTGCTCTGGGGTGGGGGAACAGCCAGCAAACCCCAAACCCCCATCCTTTATTTCTCCTGGCTGTCACAGACATCTTTTCTGAAAAATCCTTTCCTTAGGATTTTAAATGAGAAGCTGAGAGGCCTCAGGAAAAAAAAATGTAAACATTGATTTTCTGCTGCTGTGGAATGCAACAGATGCATCTGGGATTGGTCTCATGTGGTTGTTTGTAATTAATGGCCAATCACAGTCCAGCTGTCTTGGACTCTCTGGTCAGTCACAAGCCTTTGTTATCATTCTTTCCTATTCTATTCTTAGCTAGCCTTCTGATGAAATCCTTTCTTCTATTCTTTTAGTACAGTCTGAATATAATGTATATCATAAAACAATAAATCAGCTTTCTGAAACATGGAGTCAGATCCTCATCTCTTCCCTCAATGAAAAACCCCCATGAACACAGTCACACCTGGCCTCAAACCCTTATTTGTGGTGTCCTCAGGGATGTCTGTGGGTCCAGCAGAGCCCACAAGGGTTTTTCCTTCCCCAGGGTGATTCTCCTCCCCGTCCCCCTGCTCCCAGCCCCCCTCCTGGGGTATGGGGACACTTCCAGCCCATCCTGCTGCTGGTGCCATCCCATGGGGGCTCACCGTGCCCTCCTGGCTCCTTGCCCAGCGTTCCCAAATGCTCCCTGCCCTGGAGGGGCTGCTGGGCAGAGGGGCTGCAGTGTCTGGCAGGACTGACAGCTTCCCCAGGCAATTCATTAAAACTCCAGAAAAATCACTAATTTCTCCTCAAGAGAACCCTTTGCCCAGCACACCTGCCTGACAGGGGCTGTGAGGAGCTGGCACGAGCACCCCCAGCCCTGCTAAGCCAATCTTTTCCTTTCCTGCCCCTTTTTCCTGCCTCATCCCGCAAGCTCATTTTTACTCCATCTGGCAGCAACAGCGTCCCTTCAAGGCCACCCTTTAGAGAGGCTGGAGGGTGCAGCAGGCACCTCCAGCCAGGCTGGGAACCCTGCAAACCCATCAGGGGATCCTTGTGCCTGGGACAGCCCCAGGAGATGCTGGGATTTGGGATGAAGAGGGCCCCAAGGCCACCATCACTGCTCTGCAGGAACAGGAGTGTGGCCAGTCCTTGGAGAGGTGGGTGGACACTGGGCAGGGAATGGAGCTGGGAAGGGGCTGGAGCCCCAGGAAGGGCTGAGGGAGCTGGGAAGGGGCTCAGCCTGGAGCAAAGGAGGCTCAGGGGGCCCTTGTGGCTCTGCACAGCTCCTGCCAGGAGGGCACAGCCGGGGGGGTCGGGCTGTGCTCCAGGGAACAGGGACAGGAGCAGAGGGAACGGCCTCAGGCTGGGCCAGGGCAGGCTCAGGGTGGGCACAGCAGGAATTTGCCCATGGAAAGGGGGCTCAGGCCTTGGCAGGGGCTGCCCAGGGAGCTTTGCAGTGCCCATCCCTGCTCAGCAAACATTTCACTCAGTGCTGTGAAGGCTGCAGTGGTGCTCGGACAAAGGTTGGACTTGATGATGTTGGAGGCTGAGTGATTCTGTGATTGTAGTGCCTGCAGACCCCAGTGAGGTGCACTATTCCCCACTCTGCCACCCTGCTGGGGCCTGGGAGACTGGGAGAGAGAATTCTGTGTGTGTCTGGCTCTGGCAGAGGCCAGAACCACACGTGGTCCTGTGCACACCGAGCTCTTCTCCCTGTGAGTGGCTCAGCCCTGCAGAACCCTGTGTGCTGACCACACCTGTCCCCTTCATCCCTGTGCAGGGGGGCTGAGACTGGGGATTCTGATTGGATCTGGAGCCCCTGTTTGGGTCTGGAGCCCCCATTTGGATCTGGACCCACTATTTGGATCCGGAGTTTCTGTTTGGATCTGGAGTTTCTGTGTGGATCTGGAGCCCCTATTTGGATCTGGAGCCCTCATTTGGATCTGGAGCCCTGTTTAGATCTGGAGCCCCTGATTGGATCTGGAGTTTCTGTTTGGGTCTGGAGCCCCATTTGGATCTGGAGCCTCATTTGGATCTGGAGCCTCATTTGGATCTGGCACCCCTGTTTGTATCTGGAACCCCCATTTGGATCTGGAGTCCTTGGATGCACCCCTGCCTGGAGGTGGCTTGTGCTGCTCCTTGGCTGAGCCCAGCCCCATGGCCAGGAGCCCAGGCAGGTCCCTGCCTGCCCACCCCCCAAATCTGGCTGCAATTTGTGCTGGCTCTGAGCAGCAGCAGCCCCAAAATGGGAAATGCAGCCCCTTTTCCTCGTGCTCCGCAGGCAGGAAAACTGAGCTGGGGTTTTGCCCTGGATGCTCCCAGGGCTGCCTGGCTGGGAACAGCTCATGGGCCAGGAATGTGGGGTCGCTGCTATTTCCCCACTTCAATCCAGAGGAAAATGGATCAGCTGCTAATTAGCAGCAGGGGAACTCGCTGCAGGTTTATTAGGATTTTCCCCTTCTGCAGAAGTGCCTGATTAACGGAGAGGCTGCGAAACACCTGGAATTCTTTCAACCCGGCATAAAGAGCATGGCTGGTGCCACGAGGATGAATAAATCAGTGGGAAAGGATGGTGCAAGGACAGGAAAGGAGGCTGTGAGTTTGCCTGAAGGGCTGATGAATGCCAAGCAGCATCCCTGCTTCTGCTGGGCGAGGTCCCACATCCCTGGCTGGGTCTGATCTGCGGGATGACCTAACCTCGGAGCCAGCTGAGGCTGGAATTAAAAGGCTGGCGGCTGCAGTGAGCTCCAGCCGGTATCACAGCAACAGCAGGAACGGTTCAGAGCAGGCTGGGCTCAGCTGAGCCTCTGGGGTTCTGGGGAACAGCTCTTTAATGTCTGCAAAAGCGCTTTGAAAGCCGGAGATGGGAAACGGGGAAGGGGAAGGATGGGGGTTGTTGGGAACAGGGATGAGGCTTCAAGCAGCTCTGAATGCAGCAGCTCAGGGAGATCACACCTGAGGAGGAGCTCAGGGGCACAGCTCAGCTCGGGTTCCTCCCCAGGATACGACTGGAAAATATCCAAGGAGATCCAGGGAGGTGCAGGACCTCAACGAAGCTTCATGTGGGAAAAAGGCGAAGGGGAATTCCTGATGATCCAGCAGTGCCCGAGCTGTCAGGGCAGTGCCAGGGCACAGTGAGCTTTTATTTATCCCGTGCTGGGCACATGGGGACTTTGGACACCTCCCTCACACCCAGGGCTGTCTGC
>JBBFKN010000011.1:21326323-21376531 GCA_039654755.1 Calcarius lapponicus
AGCCCGGGTGGCCGTGCCAGCCCTTCCAGCTCCAGCAGCTCCTCCTGGGAGGGAGCAACAGCCCCAAACCATCTGGCCGAGGCGGGGAGGAGCCCAGGCAGCCCCGGCAGAGGGACAGGGGCTGTGTCCCCTCTCGCACACTGTCCCCAGCCGTGCTGCGGACACGGGCACAGGAGGAGCTGTCCCTGGCTGCTCTGTGCGGCACAGCCCCAGCCATCCCTCCTCCTCCCAGCTCCCTGGGGACCCAAACCCCTGGAGCCAAATCCCTGTTCCTTTCAGCCCTCTCCTTAGCAGAGCCTTAAATCCCTGGAGCCAGGTCCCTGATGCTCTCAGCCCCAAATCCCAGGAGCCAGGTCCCTGTTCCTCTCAGCCCCAAATCCCTGGAGCCAGGTCCCTGTTCCTCTCAGCCCCAAATCCCAGGAGCCAGGTCCCTGTTCCTCTCAGCCCTCTCCTCAGCAGAGCCCCAAATCCCTGGAAGCAGGTCCTTGATGCTCTCAGTCCCAAATCCCTGGAGCCAGGTCCTTGATGCTCTCAGCCCCAAATCTCTGGAGCCAGGTCCTTGATGCTCTCAGCCCCAATCACTGGAGCCAGGTCCCCATTCCTGTCAGCCCTCTCCTCAGCAGAGACCCAAATCCCTGGAAGCAGGTCCTTGATGCTCTCAGCCCCAAATCCCTGGAGCCAGGTCCTTGAAGCTCTCAGCCCCAATTCCTGGAGCCAGGTCCCTGCTGCTCTCAGCCCCAAATCCCAGGAGCCAGGTCCCTGTTCCTGTCAGCCCCAAACCCCTGGAGCCAAATCCTGGTTCCTCTCAGCCCTCTCCTCAGCAGAGACCCAAATCCCTGGAGCCAGGTCCTTGAGGCTCTCAGCCCCAAATCCCTGGAGCCAGGTCCCTGATGCTCTCAGCCCCAATCACTGGAGCCAGGTCCCCATTCCTGTCAGCCCTCTCCTCAGCAGAGACCCAAATCCCTGGAAGCAGGTCCTTGGTGCTCTCAGTCCCAAATCCCTGGAAGCAGGTCCTTGATGCTTTCAGTCCCAAATCCCTGGAGCCAGGTCCTTGATGCTCTCAGCCCCAAATCCCAGGAGCCAGGTCCTTGATGCTCTCAGCCCCAATTCCTGGAGCCAGGTCCCTGCTGCTCTCAGCCCCAAATCCCAGGAGCCAGGTCCCTGTTCCTGTCAGCCCCAAACCCCTGGAGCCAAATCCTGGTTCCTCTCAGCCTTCTCCTCAGTGGAGCCCCAAATCCCAGGAGCCAGGTCCCTGATGCTCTCAGCCCCAATCACTGGAGCCAAGTCCCCATTCCTGTCAGCCCTCTCCTCAGCAGAGACCCAAATCCCTGGAGCCAGGTCCTTGAGGCTCTCAGTCCCAAATCCCTGGAGCCAGGTCCTTGAAGCTCTCAGCCCCAATTCCTGGAGCCAGGTCCCTGTTCCTCTCAGCCCTCTCCTCAGCAGAGCCCCAAATCCCTGGAGCCAGGTCCTTGATGCTCTCAGTCCCAAATCCCAGGAGCCAGGTCCTTGATGCTCTCAGTCCCAAATCCCAGGAGCCAGGTCCCTGTTCCTGTCAGCCCCAAACCCCTGGAGCCAAATCCTGGTTCCTCTCAGCCCTCTCCTCAGTGGAGCCTCAAATCCCTGGAGCCAGGTCCCTGTTCCTCTCAGCCCTCTCCTCAGCAGAGACCCAAATCCCTGGAAGCAGGTCCTTGATGCTCTCAGCCCCAAATCCCAGGAGCCAGGTCCCTGATGCTCTCAGCCCCAATCACTGGAGCCAAGTCCCCATTCCTGTCAGCCCTCTCCTCAGCAGAGACCCAAATCCCTGGAGCCAGGTCCTTGAGGCTCTCAGCCCCAAATCCCTGGAGCCAGGTCCCTGTTCCTCTCAGCCCTCTCCTCAGCAGAGACCCAAATCCCTGGAGCCAGGTCCTTGAAGCTCTCAGCCCCAAATCCCTGGAGCCAGGTCCTTGAAGCTCTCAGCCCCAATCCCTGGAGCCAGGTCCTTGAAGCTCTCAGCCCCAAATCCCTGGAGCCAGGTCCCTGTTCCCCTCAGCCTCTCCTCCCCTCCCTGTGTTACACCACCCCAACACAGCACCCCCAGGCACAGGCAGGTTTTTGATTGGACAAAGGGAAGCGGGGCAGGAGCTGCCCAGGAGGATTTCCAGGTGAATAAAAGGAATTGATGGGCTGAGTGCAGCTCAGTTCCTGAGGAGGAGCAAGAGGAAGGTGGAAATTGCAGATTTTTTTAATAATAATCCTATTTTTTTCCCTAAACTTTGTGTCCAAGGGCAGGCTGGACAAGGCTCTGAGCACCTTGCTCCAGTGGGATCTGTCCCTGCCCACAGCAGGGCTTGGAACTGGGTGATCTTTAAGGTCCTTTCCAACCCAAACCAGTCTGGGCTGTAGGAATTCAGCCTGGCCTTCATCCATTCTCATGCATCCATTTCTCACTGCCTCATCTCTGTGAGGGGGGAAAACAGGGGGGAAAAAGGAGGAAAACCTGGAAATTCTGGGCACCCTTCTCCAGTGAGATCTGTCCCTGCCCACATCAGGGGTTGAAACTGGGTGATCTTTAAGCTCCTTTCCAGCCCAAACCAGTCTGAGATTATGGGAATTCAGCCTGGCCTCTGCAGAGCATCCATTGCTCACAGCCTCATCTCTGTGAGGAGGAAAAACTGGGGGAAAAAAGAGGAAAAACTGGAAACTCTGAGCACCCTGCTCTAGTGGGATCTGTCCCTGCCCACAGCAGGGCTTGGAACTGGGTGATCTTTAAGGTCCTTTCCAACCCAAACCAGTCTGGGATTGTGGGAATTCAGCCTGGTCTCTATCCATCCTCATGTATCCATTTCTCACTGCCTCATCTCTGTGAGGGGGGAAAACAGGGGGAAAAAAGAGGAAAAACTGGAAATTCTGAGCACCCTGCTCCAGTGGGATCTGACCCAGCAGGGGTTGGAACTGGGTGATATTTAAGCTCCTTTCCTACCCAAACCACTCTGAGATTGTGGGAATTCAGCCTGGCCTCTGCAGAGCATCCATTGCTCACAGCCTCAGCTCTGTGAGGAGGAAAAACTGGGGGGAAAAAAGGACGAAAGACTGGAAAAAAAAAACCCCAATTGGGGCATTTCTGAGGGCAGCACTTCCTCTGCAGGGATGGGGTGGCTGCAGCAGAACCAGGATTTATCCAGATATGCCTCCAGGGACCTGGGAAATAAAGCAGGAATTAAATGATGTCACTCACACACGTAGTGATATGTTGGGACTTTAAAATTTATTCCAACATGCTGTTTTTTTAAAAATATGCCCAGACCGAGCAGACAATCTGAGCTGTAGTAAAGGCAATATTATACTTGTAAAAACTTCTCATTCACAGTACAGATGTCATTTACAATAAGGGTCACAAACATCAAATACTGAGTATTTTTCTTTTTTTTTTCTTTGTTTTCTTGTTTTTTGTGTGTTTTTTGTTCAGTTTTTTTTGTTGTTTTTACATCAGACTGTGCTTTTTACCTGCATTTTTTTTTTTTTTGCACTGATATAACCATACAGACATTGCAAGATGCAAGTGTAGAAACTGGAGTTCAAATAAAATTACAGGCAAAACTACCAAATTCCATTGGACGCTGTACATATTTACAGTACCATTTTTTGGAATGTATTGCCATTTTAAGAACATATAGAAACTTTCTACAGACTATTCCACTTACAGAATACATACACCTTTTAGAAAAAAAGGCAAATATTTATCTTACATGAGACCATGTATATTAAATTTGCGTACACATTATTATTATTATTAATTATTATTATTAATTATTTTTTACATTACATTTACTAAAGTGATCGTAAGTGCCATCATATCTCAGTAATGAAAACAGATTGGTTTTATGCCATCAGGACTGATGTTTTTTAGTTTATTTTTTTCTTTTTTTTCTCTTTTTTTCTTTTTTTTTGTAAATAACTTACAATACTTTTTTTTTTTTTTTGTAAATACTGTGCAATAGACAGAAATGTTAAAAGAAAAGGAAAGAAAAAAAGCAGATGATGAACAGAGGAAAAGCAAGGAGAGCAGGGAAGGGCTAGATCAAATCCTGGAGGATTTGCATGGAAATTGGGATAATTTGAATGACTTCTCCAAGGATATTGCTTGTTCAGGTGCTGTCCCTGTGGATTTTGGACAAAGCCCAAGGCAGGGAAAGCTGCAGATTTGTTGGGCAGGGGGAGGCAGAGCCCCAGCCCCGGCAGGAAGGATTTGGGATGCTCTGGGTGGCACAGGTGGGAATTACCTGCCCTGCCCCAGCAGGACCCGGCAGCTCAGCAGGACTGGGCTGGATTTGGGATCAGAGCAGGGCTTGGGACTGCTGGGACATCAGGGACACCAGGGCTGGGATGTCACCCCTTGGGAGCAGGTGAGGAACTGCATTTCTCGGTGGGAAGCTGGAAATTCACAGCTGTTTCATTCTGGATTTGTTCCCTGCTGCAGCTCCTGGGTATCCAGCCAGGGAGCTGGCATTAATCTGAGCTGGCAGAGCTCTGCCTCGAGGATGGGGTGGTTTTGGGGAGCCCTCTCCTCATCCCATGGTCTGCTCAGCCCTGCAAGACCCCGAGCTCAATTTAGGAGCTAAATCCTTGCTGCAGCACAAAGGAGTTGCTACAACTCCAGAGGCGCTCAAGATTAAGGTCCAGGAGCTTTCTGAGCTCTGGGTGTCAGTCCTGGTATAAGAACACAGTCAGGGAGTGATCCCAGAGCTTGAGCCAAGTCCTCTGTGTGCAGGAGGAATTCTGGCTCCAGAGCATCCCTGTGTGATCCAGGAGCTGCATGGATGGGAGCCACCCAAACAGCTCAGCAGGGTGAAATATCTGTGAAAATAATCAGTGGAATATCCCCGTGGGATTGGGGCTGATGGAGCAGCCACACCACAGGAGCAGCCAGGCCGTGCCCTCATGGATTATAAATTGGAGAAGCTCTGCCATGAGAAAAGCAGGGGATTTTATTTCCACCTGCTGCTGAACAGGAAAGGCTGGGCTCTGCTTCTTCATTTACATTATTAATACATTCTCTGGTAAATTATCCCACTAATTGCTCTGCAAAGCCACCCTTGCAGCCCTTGTGGGAAGCAAAAAAGGGATTTTCCCTCCCTGTTTTGCAGGCAGAACAGACATTCAGAGCGACACGAAAAGCTGTGACCAGCAATCAGCTTCCACCGAGGGTGACACAGGGAGACCAGAGGGGATCCGGCTGGGAACGGCAGCCACCGCTGAGGGCTGGGGATGACACCGAGCCCTATTGAAATCCCGGGAGTGACATCGGCCGAGCACGGGGCAGAGGGACACACTTGTGTGCCCGCAGCCAGAGATGCTGGTGCTGGTGCTGCGGGTCCCTCCCGCGGAGCTCTGAGCTGGCAGTGCGACCATTAGCCCTTAATTAGCAAGGAGTTATTTTTGGGGGGAGCCTTCTCGCCCCTTGGGTACAGCGTGAAGCACCATTTCACCCCAGCCAGAGAAGCCAAACTGGGTTGGGACTCAGTTTTTTTGTGCCCATCTCCTGAGTTTGCGGCGGTCCCTGCCTGCCCCGCTCCGCGGCTGCCGGGGGTGGGGAGGGGATCCGGGCAGGGAATGTCCCCGGGAGCACCTCAGCCCTTTCCCAAACTCCTTTTCCTGGGTTTTTTTTTTTTTTTTTTGGCCCCGGGTGAAGGGATCTGGATGGCTACACACAAACTGCCCCGATGCTCCACAGCTGAGATGCAGAAAGCTTCGAGCTGCTGGGAAAGCTTAAAAATCCTGATAATGACAATAAGAAACCCCCACAACAACGACAACAAAATAATCAATAAGCCAATGTAAAGACTTCAGGGTTTTCTTGGGCTTTTTTTCCCTCCCCCTCTTTCCACAAATGACAGAGGGGGAAAAAATCCACAGAAAGTTTAAAGAGATTGAAGATTGAAATGCAGTTACAGAAGGAAGCGGAGCAGATTTGTTCTAGCCCAAAACTCACGGCAAATGCACCAAAAAACCAGACACAGCTGCTGCAGTATTTTTATGTACCATACATATATATATATTTATATATATATATATATGTAAAATTAAATACAAAAAGCTACCTTGGATCAAGTTAAGAGTGTGACAAGGGGCAGAAAGTGGCCGAAATCGGGGAAATCTCTCAATTTCATGGGTGGTTTCCAGGGATGCTCACCCCAGCCCCGGCCGAGCACTCCACTCCCACTCACCCCGGGATTAAGCGCGGATTAAGCACACACTTAAAGCCTGAGGAGGGTTTAAACGGGTGTTTAGGAGCTCGAGTGAACGAGCCGAGCTCCAGGCCCTGCTCCTGCCTCTAAGAACAGGAGCAGCTTCCAGGCTCGGGGCCAAAAAAGGGGGAGATGGGAAAAAGGGAAACCTGATAAAAGTGCTAATTAGGGGATAAATGGGTTCTGGACGTTGTTTTGGTCAGTGTCACAGCCTTAATGGTATTTCCATGATATCTTTTTTTTTTTTTTTTTTTGTACTTAATTCCTTTTACAAGAAGAGCAAAAAAAAAAAAAAAAAAAAAAAACAAACAAAAGAAAAGAAAAATGACAGAAGATTATTTAAAAAATTCTATTATTTGCCCGTGAAACGGGAACAGTTCGTAGCTCATCAAGTCTGGCAAGGAAATATGTTCTCATTCAGGATTTTATTTGATTCTTTTTATTATTTTTTTGTATTTTTATTTTTTTTTTAAAAAGTGTATTACGTACCCGATAAACTGGAACAGCTCTGAAAGAAGAAAGAACTGGTCCACTGGTTAAATATTTATATCTTTTTTTTGTTGTTGTTAAAATAAAAAAAAAAGAGGTTTGTACAGATTCCATCGACCAGAAAACCCTCTGAAATAGTAAAGAACCTGCTGGGGGAAATAACTTGAAGCTTTGTGGTTTAAAAAGTTGTGACAGAGGAATGGCTCTGTCGGGGTCACTCTGGATTTGGTATTGGGTTTATTGGCAGTTCAGGTCTTTGCTCTGCCAGGGATGCTCATCCCGAAAAATCTGCTCTGGAAAAAGCTGCTGCGCATGCATAACAAGCTCATTTTGCAAGCATTCACCATTCAGCATCAAATTTTTTATCTCCCAAAAACCAGCCAAAAACAGGGCCTGTCCATGCCAGAGGGGCTGAGCTGGGGATGTCCCATGACAATAAATAAATAAAGGTGAGAACAGGAGCCAGAGGCACCGAGAGCCCCAGAGGAGGAGCAGAGCCCGGAGCCCTCCTGCATCCCTGGAGATCCCAGAGCAGCCTGGGGTGGGGTGGGATGGGATGATGGGATGGGATTGGGTAGGATTGGGTGGAATGGGACGGGATGATGGGACCAGACAGACAGGACGGGACGGGATGGGATGGGATTAGGTGATGGGAAGATGGGATGATGGGAAGATGGGATGATGGGATAATGGGACGGGACGGGATGGAGTGGGATGGGATTAGGTGATGGGATGATGGGATGGGGGCAGCTTGTCCACAACTCGAACATGCCGGAGGGAGAAAGGGTTTCAAGGCTGAGTTCCTCTCCCTCTGACACCAAGGGAGGGTTTGCAGAGGCTCCCCCAGCCCAGGCAGGGCTTTGCCGGGTGCTGTGGGAGGATTAAAGCAAAGCAAGCAGGAGGCTCGTCCAGCGAGAGACCCTTCCTGGCACGGGCTCTACATTCCATACATTCCTACCTTCTTGCAGGTAAATCTTTGAAGAAGAACTTTTTTTTTTTTTAACTTTTTTTTGTCCCTTTTTTTTTTTTTTTTTTAGAAAAGTGCTTTGCTGGGTTCTGCAGGAGGGAGGGGTGCTCGCGGTTTGTCATCCTCTTTTCGAGGAACAATTTCTCTCCCTGCACACAACGAACCTCCCCTGCTCAAGGAAGTGCTACTTTCAGTCACAAGGTCAGGGTAAACACGTTTTTCAAATGTAAAGCAGTTTCAACTGTTTAAAGCACAACCATTGGGATGCGAGGAAAAAGAAAACCAAAAAAAAACAAGCACTTTGCAAGAATTAAATAAAGCATGTAATAAATACGAATCATAAACTTCTGTACACAGGAGCAAGGGTTTGGGGTTTTTTTCTTTTTTTTTTTTAATCATTTAAGCAATATAAAAAAAAGTTTTATTCTGTTTTGCTTCTGTTTTCAGTGCATCTTCTTCCTCTTTAAAATGCTTAACCCTTTCCTTTCTGCATCTCTCAGGCCCAGGATTACGCACACCTAATGGCAAAAAAGACAAGGTCTAACAAACCCCCTTTCCAAAAAACTCTAAAAAAATATTCACAGCCTCAAACAGTTTTGTACATTTCAAGCAACAAAAGGTATAGAAAAAGGCACAAGTAACTGCATACATGTGGAGATAATACCAGACTGGGACAAAGAAAACCGGGAATTTTCCATGGGTTTGGTCATTCACTAGAGTGCTTCTTATGATTATACTAAAGGAAATAGTGTTGAAAATGTCTGTTGATTTTACAGAGGAAGCCTAAAGGTGGAACAGCTGGCGGAGGCTTAAGTACTTCCCGCGTTTTCATCCACCTTTTTGTGAGTTTGACCTAAATCGGAGTGCTCTGGCTGTGGGCTGCTCCCGCCGGGCTCTCCGGAGAGGTTCCTGGGGCGCGGGGCCTGGGGGTGGCCAGGGGGAGCTTCTGAGGGGCTGTCCCTGGCCAGCGAGGGGACGGCTGAGATGAAAGTGCAGGCTGGTTCCGAAGGGGTGCTCGAGCTGCCCGATGGCTGCTTGCCCGTGGCTTTGGAGGGTTCCTCCCCGCCGGCCGAGGGCTCCGCAGAGGGTTCCTTGGGGGTGCTGGGGCTGCCTGGGGACACCGAGGCCCGCAGCTGCTCCGCCGGGCTGGGCTCGGCCTCCGCCGCAGGCCCGTGCTCCTCCTGCTCCTGCTGGAGCTCGCTAGTCCTCATCTTCTCCTCCGAGAAGCCACCGCCCGCCGGCTCCGGGCTCAGGGTGTACTTGGAGACCTTGGCCACGGGGGACACGGACGCCGATGAGGGCTCTGGAGGGCTCTGGGGCTCCCTGTCCCTCGTGGTGGCCCGGCTGAGCTGGGCGAGACCGCTGGCTGCGGGGAAGTGTCCGCCTTGGAGGGGCAGCGCGGGGCCAGGCACCAGGCTGGCGTGGGAGCTGGGCCTGGCCTGCACCATCTGGATGCCCCCGATGGGGATCATGGGGTATGGGGTCCTGGCGAGCTGCTGTGAGTGCAGCGGGAGGTGGCTGAAGACATTCTCCTCCCCTCGGCCGGGAGTGTGGAGGTCGTGAGGGGCCTGCAGGGGCCGGGGGCACGCGGGCGGAGGGGTGCCGGGGGAGCAGGGCGGGCTGCAGGGTTCCATCTTCTGTGCCAGGGGGGAAAAGAAGAGTTGGGTCAGTGTGACACACGGGGGATGGCCTCAGCAGCAGCAAGGACTGGGGTTGGGGTTTTATGTGGGTTTGAGGGAGGTCACTCAACTCAGGGAGATGTGGAGCCCCAAACCCTTAAGGTGAGGAGCAGCACAGCCCACAGCATTTCCCTTCTGGGACAAATACATGTGGGTTTGAGGCAGGTCACTCAACTCAGGGAGATGTGGAGCCCCAGACCTTGAAGGTGAGGAGCAGCACAACCCACAGCGTTTCCCTTCTGGGACAAATGTGCCCATGGTGCGTCAGGGCACAGACCCAGGGATTTAGCTTAGGCCTGGATTATTATAAAATCAGAAAAGAAGAGCTGGATCAGTGTGACACACGGGGGATGGTCTCAGCAGCAGCAAGGCTCACTGCAAGGACTGGGGTTAGGGTTTTATGTGGGTTTGAGGGAGGCCACTCAACTCAGGGAGATGTGGAGGCCCAAACCCTTAAGGTGAGGAGCAGCACAACCCACAGCGTTTCCCTTCTGGGACAAATGTGCCCATGGTGTGTCAGGGCACAGATCCAGGGATTTAGCTTAGGCCTGGATTATTATAAAATCAGAATTATTTAGTTGGAATGGACCTTTAAAGGCCATCTTGTCCAACCTCCTGCCATGGGCAGGGACATCTTTAACTAGACCATGTATCTCCCAGCCCTGTCCAACCTGGCCTTGGGCTCTTCCAGGGATTCCCCCTGGGCAACCTGTGCCAGGGCCTCCCCACTCTCTGAGTAAAGAATTTCCTCCTTAGCTCTAGTCTGGATCTCCCCTCTTTTAGTTTAAAACCATCACCCCTACTCTCAGAGCTGCCCCTGGAACACTGGCAGAGCTGCCAGAGCTTGCTGCCAGCTGAGCTGCTTGGGATCCCTGTCAGTGCAGGGGGTTCCTGAGAGCCCGGAATGAGGTTATTTTATATTTATTTATTTCTTTATTCATTCATTTTCACTGTGCTTTCCTAAAGCAGGATTGCATCCTTACAGCTGCTGAGTGCAGGGATGCTTCCAGTGAGAGGCGGCATCAACTCCAGCACACCCAGCAGTGGGTCCCCACCACCACCCTCATGGGGTGCTCTGTGCAAATCAAGGGTTCAGACCCTACATTTTACCTTTTCCTCTTTCTCTCTCGGTGCTTCCCATAGTTTCCTAACGTACATCATGGAGAGATATGTGGCTAAACAGAAATGGATTAATTAGTGATGAGGTTATGACTAAATCCCTGCACAGGACTCCCAAGAAGAGGAAGCAACAATTGAAATCAACTTTCAATTAAGATGGGGTTGGAGATAAAATGTGAGGGTCCACTGGAGGGCACATTTCTTTGTGGGATTATGGGGAATAATTCCCTGATCCTGTGAGCTGGATCTCTAAGAAGACAGCAGAGGAAAGCAGCAAAAGAGAACAGGAAAGAGAAAAAGGAAGAGCCACCAAAGGTAGTGTGTGCTGGGTCAGCAGTGACAAGCCCCAACACTGCTAAATGTCACTTATCCACAAGAAGCCATGGCTAAATCACTTCAGGGATGCTGGGAAACCCCAAACAAATATTTCAGTGGTGCAACAATCACCACAGGGAGAGACTGCCCTAAGCAGGGGCCAGTGGGAAGGGAGATGGTCATGGTGAGACTTGGCAGTGAGCCTGACACTGGAACTGAGCTAAGATCATCTTCAAGCTCTGTTTGGGACCTGATAAACCCTCCTTTAGTCTTCCTGTCTCTTGTGGCCTTACCAGGAATGTTCATTTTGCAATGGAAGCCCAGCTGTCCATCGTGCTGATAAAGGGGAATTTTTCCATTTAGGTTTTTGCTGCTGCTTTGGAGGCACGCAGAGAAGTAACAGTGGTGGCTCTGGGTGCAGAAAAGGAGCAGGAAAATGAAGCCAAAAGGTAAATGTGACCAAAGGAGCTGAAAGGTAGGAATGGCAGACAAGCAGGGCTTAAAACCTTGTATCCCACTGTGGATTTGGGAGCTGGGGGGATTTGCTCCAAGCAGAGGCAGCAGGAAGTTATCCTGACAGAAGAATTGAAGGATGAGGGTTTCCAGAGCCCTGGGATTCACCATAAGAAGTGAATTGACAGGAAAGAGCATTAAAGGAAGCCAAGGTTTGGCCCTAAAGTAAAGGAGAGTCTCTGAGAAGGTGAGACAAAGACTCAGAGTGGAAAGGAGCAGGAAGGAGGCACCACAAGACAGGGGGTTAGCATGGGCATGGCAGAAAGGTCTGGAGAAGCCCTGGCTCAGCATCTGGGATGGCAGGGACTCTGTAAAGGCCTCTCTCTCTCCCCAGTGCAGCCCCCAAGGGCTGGAGTCTCTCCCCACAGCGAGGGGATCTCACATTCCTCAGCACAACTGACAGCAGAGCCAAGCACTCCAGCAGGAATGGGAAATATTCCCCCAAACCCCCCATCAGTCTGCCTGCAGCCCTGGGAGGAACAGAAGATCTCCCTTTACCCACAGGATTTGATTTGTCCAGCAGAGAGATTAAATCATGTTCTGGACCCAGTGGGAAACCCCTCTCTGTGCTGAAGAGAGATGAAATGAGAGCTGTCCAAACAAACATTTCTCAGCAGCTCATCCAGCAGAGCTGGCTGTGGGTGGACACAGGGCTCAGCCAGAGCTGGCTCAGGCCACTGACCACTGGGAAATGGTCACAGCTCCAGCCCAGCTGGGGAAACCTCATTCCTGGGAATGAAATTCCCAGGAACAAAAAGGCTCTTAGTGACAATTAATCATTAAGAGTTTGTCCTTGCTGATTGTCCCAGCAGGACTGGCTGGCTCAGGAGTGGGAATAACCCCTTGGAGAAGGAATAACTTTATTTCTCTCCAACTGAGAAGGGCAGGACTCAAATGGGTGCAAAACCCACTGCTGTCCCCCGTCCCTGTTCTCTGGGTCACCTGTGACAGTGGTCACAGGGTCCCTGTGCACTTTTGCATCACAGCCTTCACCAAAACCCACGTCAGAGACCACCCTGTGGGGACCAGAGGGCAGCAGGGCACTGGACTTACCAGCTTGGACTCGTAGAGCTGTAAGTTTTTGCCAAAGAACCTGTGAGGTAGAGGCATCGAAGAGAATATCCCGGGCTGGGCTTGATATGAGCTTGGAACTTTGTCCTCTGCTGATTTGCTCGTGCCAGGCAAGTCCTCTTTGCCAGGGGGTGGATACCTGTCCAGCTCCAAGCAGCCTGGAGACAAGACTTTCTTCAGGGAGAAGTACCTCAGGGATGCCATCTCTCTGCTGGGCGACGAGTGCCTGGCAGGGGCCACTTCTCCGTCTGGGGGAAGGGCTGTCCTCGGGGACAGCTCCCTCCGGGGGGACAGGTGCCTGCTGGGCGACAGCTCGAGCCTTGGGGACACACATCTCAGGGGAGACACCTCCCTCCTGGGAGAGAGGCGCTGGCAGGGGGACAGCCCCCTCCCTGGGGACAGGCACCTCAGGGAGGACAACTCTGCCGTGGGGGAGAAGCGTTTGGGGGACGTTTCGTTTTTGGTCAGTAAGTGCTTCCTCGCTAGCACTGCTCTGCTGCTGCTGCCACCCCCTCTGCCACACTCCTGGCTCGGGGACCACCTTTTCCTCGGGGAGGTGTCTTTGGAGGTCGACAGGTCCATGACCAAGGACATCTGTGGCCTGGTGACAGACTCTCTCTCAGCAGGAGCCAAGTGCTCGGTGGAGGTCAAAGCTGGTCTGTGGAGGCTCAGGAAGCTGTGGCACACAGCAATGTCACTGCTGTCTGCTGACCACTTGCTCTCCAGCCCTGAGGAGGAGGAGGAGGAGGCCTGCTGGCCTTCCCCTGCTTTCGGGGTGCTGGAGGCAGCTTTTTGAGCTGGGGATGTTTCGGTGCCTTCCTCTGCAGAGGACGGGGAGCCCCCTGAGGAGTGCAGCAGGAGGGTGCCGGCTTTGCCTTCCGGCAGCTTCGGCGCTGGCTCGTCTTGGCTCTCCTCTTCCTCCTCGTCTTCCTCGTCCTCGTTGTCGTCGTCGTCGTCAGATTCCTCGAGGTCTGAAAACTGGTGTTCCTCAATGGGCTCAGATCCCTCCCGCCCCTCAGAGTCCTGGAAAAGGTCTTCACTGGTTCCTGGAGGCAAACACAGAACAGAGAGTAGAAAACACACCTTCAGGGGCTATTTCTGTGCTAAATCTGCTCATAGAACACATGTAAGAGGCTATTTTTATGTTAAATCTGCTCACTAAACACATGTGAGGGGCTATTTTTGTGTTAAATCTGCTCACCAAACACATGTTCAGGGACTATTTTTGTGTTAAATCTCCCCATAGAACACATGTGAGGGGCTATTTTTGTGTTAAATCTCCCCATAGAACACATGTGACGGGCTATTTTTGTGTTAAACCTGCTCATAGAACACATGTAAGGGGCTATTTCTGTGTTAAATCTCCTCATAGAACACATGTAAGAGGTTATTTTTGTGTTAAATCTGCTCACTAAACACATGTGAGGGGCTATTTTTGAGTTAAATCTGCTCACCAAACACACATAAGGGGCTATTTGTGTTAAATCTGCTCACCAAACACATGTGCAGGGTCTATTTCTGTGCTAAATTTGCTCACAAGCTCTAAGGGCATCAGAGGAGAGAGGATCTGGCTGCTCCTGGGTCTGATCATCTCCTGCTTTGAGCTGCAGCCCTGCCCTCCCTGCCAGCTCCACTGCTGCTGATCCCAGTATATCCCACTGAATCCCACTCTACCCCAGTTCCAGTTCCAGCTCTGTCAGCACACGCAGCCCTCAGTCCCTGCTGGGCACCTGCCACACTCTTTATTTGCTCTAAAATGCAAAAAAAAAAACCCCTTTAATAGGTAAGAACAGCAGCACCTTCACCCTTCAGTGGGGTTTGAAGATTATTTGTTACAATGGTGACTCCAGAATATCCACAGCTGCACCAGCTCCATGTGTTGGACCTTTTCTTGCCCAGATTTCATGACAGATAAACATCAGCAAGGCAGGACTTTGTTTAAAAATCAAACAGGGTGGAATCTGTTGATTTCCCTGGGTAAGATCAATTCCAGCCGTGGTTTGAGGGCAGAGGGTTTGGGGCTTTGTAAGTCAGAGCTTGTAGGCAGCGAGGAGGATAAAAAAGCAAATTCTACAGGATTTTAATTATTTCTGCTGGTTAAAACACATCTCTCTGCTGCCTGAAGGGCCAAAAGGAGCTTTCTGAGCCGGGTACCTATTGTATTTTCAGGGTGCCCTATGGTAGGAAGGAATGATGAATCTGACTCCATGTTCTCACAAGGCTAATCTATTATTTTATGATACTATATTATATTAAAGAATACACAGCACCAAGTCCCCATGATGGACTAAATCCTAATTTGGTTTCTTTGGAATGCCAGGGCCTTCAGGGAGCCTCTGGCATTCCCAGTCCCATGGATTTTCCCATGGCTGTTATCCAGCCAAGAGTCTGCCTGGAGCTGGGAACAGAAAGGAGCAGCTCACCCCAGTTCCAAACATCCCTGGGGCACAGCCATGCCTGCAGCAGCCCCTGGGGCACAGCCATCCCTGCTGCTCCCCTGCTGGATTTGTGGGGCGCCCCAATGAAGGGAGGAATGATGAATCTGGCTCCATGTTCTCAGAAGGATAATTTATTATTTTATGATACCATAATATAATAAAGAATATTAAACTATACTAAAGAATACAGAAAGGATACTTACCGAAGGCTAAAAAGATAATAATGAAAACTCGTGACTCCTTCAAGAGTCCTGACACAGCTTGGCCCTGACTGGCCAATGAGTGAAAACAACTCACAGTAAAAACTAATAAAAACAATCACCTGTGGGTAAACAATCTTCAAACACATTCCAAAGCAGCAAACACAGGAGAAGCAAATCAGATAATTGTTGTTTTCATTTTTTCTCTGAGGCTTCTCAGCTTCCCAGGGCGCAGGGATTTTTCCAGAAAATGTGACGGTGACAGGTACCGAGCTGTCAATGCTCAGAGGAAAATCTGCTCCTCCCCTGGCGGGCGTGCAGAGCTGCTGGCAGCAGTGACAGCAGTGACAGCCCGGATGGGGCCACCGGGGACAGCCACTGGATGTCACTGCAGCCCAGCAGAATGACACTGCCGGGGCCTGCTCTGGGAATGCCACCCGTGCCCCGCCAGGGGCCAGAGCTGCTGGATCGGGGGCTGGCAGCAGAGCCTGGATGCTGCTGTGACACCTGTGGGTGACACCTGTGGGTGACACCTGTGGGTGACCCCTGTGTGTGACACCTGTGTGACACCTGTGGGTGACCCCTGTGTGTGACACCTGTGTGACTGAAACCTGTGTGCGACCCCTGTGTGTGACACCTTTATGTGATACCTGTGTGACACCTGTTTGTGACCCTGTGCGACACCTCTGTGTGACACCTGTGTGACACCTGTATGATACCTGTGTGTGACACCTGTGTGTGACACTTGTGTGTCACCTGTGTGTGACACCTGTGTGTGACACCTGTGTGTGAATGTCACTGTCATATTTTCTGGAAAAATCCCCTTGCCCATGATTCTTCTCCTGGGAAGCTGAGAGGCCTCAGAGAAAAGGAAAACAATTCTTATCTCATTTGCTTCTCCTGTGCTGTGCTCATGTGGAATGTGTTTGGAGATTGTTTACCCACAGGTGATTGTTCCATTGGTTTCATGTGAATTGTTTTGATTTAATGACCAATCAGGGCCAAGTTGTGTCAGGACTCTGGAGAGAGTCACGAGTTTTCATTATTATCTTTTTGGCATTCTGTAAGTACTCTTTAATCTAGTTTAGTATAGCATTCTTTAATATATTATAGCATCATAAAATAATAAATTAGCCTTCTGAAAACATGGAGTCAGATTCATCATTTCCTTCCTGCCACGGAGGACCCTGAAAATATCACATGTAACAACTGTGTGACACCTGTGTGTGACACCTGTGTGTGACACCTGTGTGTGACTGTCACAGTCATATTTTTTGGAAAAATCCCCTCACCCAGGATTTTTCTCCTGGGAAGCTGAGAAGCCTCAGAGAAAAGGAAAACAATTCTTATCTCATTTGCTTCTCCTGTGTTGTGCTCATGTGGAATGTGTTTGGAGATTGTTTACCCACAGGTGATTGTTCCATTGGATTCTGCTGGGAGTTGTGTTCACTCTTTGGCCAATCAGGGCCAAGCTGTGTCAGGACTCTGAAGAGAGTCACGAGTTTTCATTATTATCTTTTTAGCCTACTGTAAGTATCCTGTCTGTATTCTTTAGTATAGTATAGTATAGCATTCTTTAATATAATATAGTATTATAAAGTAATAAATGAGCCTTCTGAGAACATGGAGTCAGATTCATCCTTCCTCCCTGCCACGGGGCACCCTGAAAATACCACATATGACAACCGTGTGACACCTGTGTGTGACACCTGTATGTGACACCTGTATGTGACACCTGTGTGTCCTGATGAAGGGAGGAATTATTAATTTGACTCCATGTTCTCAGAAGGATAATTTATTATTTTATGATACTATATTATATTAAAGAATGCTAAACTATACTAAAGGATACAGAAAGGATACAGACAGAATGTTTAAAAGATAATAATAAAAACTCATGACTCTTTGCAGAGTCCTGACACAGCTTGGCCCTGATTGGCCAAAGAGTGAAAACAACTCACAGCAGAATCCAATGGAACAATCACCTGTGGGTAAACAATCTCCAAACGCATTCCAAAGCAGCAAACACAGGAGAAGCAAATCAGATAATTATTGTTTTTCTTTTTCTCTGAGGCTTCTCAGCTTCCCAGGAGAAATATCCTGGGCAAAGGGATTTTTCAGAAATGTGAATGCCACTCTCTCCCTGGAGAGGGATTCTGGATTGTGAAATCCTCCACGGTGACGGGGCTGCTGGGCCTGGGCTGTTTGCAAACCCCCAGGGGAACTGAGCTCAGAACAAATATTATTCCAAACTCCCAGCTGTAGGCTGAGCCGAGCAGATTTCCTGCTTGGAACAGGAATGCATTTCACTGGCAGAGCGGGGAGCCAGCCCTGACTCTGCTTTTAGGGCTGGGGACAGGCAGGAGCTGTGCCTGGGCATGGTGCTCTCCTTTCTGTGCCCCAGCTGGGACAGAGGAATCCCTGTCACTGGAAATGCCAAATCTGCCCCAGTCAGGGGTCAGGAGTGAAGGGAAACTGAAGCCAGCCCCAAAGGAGGAGCTGATTGCATTTGCCACCACAAATTCCAATGAGGAAAACATCCCAGAGAGTCCTGGGACAGCCCCAGGGAATTGCTTTGGCCTCCTGACACGATCCCTGTGTGACATCTGTACGTGACACATGTGTGACACCAGGGACAGAGCTCAGACCTGAGCCATGCTTCCAAAATTCATCCTGCTGAGCTCACAGGGAGAGAAAGGGCAGGGTTATGGTAGATATTTTTGTTTGATGTTTGGGAGAAATTATAAGGAGGATTTTATTTTATTAGAAGGTAAATATTATATATTATATTATATTATATTATATTATATTATATTATATTATATTATATTATATTATATTATATTATATTGTATTGTATTATATTGATTTGTTAAGTATTTAATTGCACAAGTCTACAGTATTTTGTGACTGTAAGTTTACAGTTTTGATATATATATACTTGGATTTAATTGGTTAGTGAATTAAAACACTTATATTAGCATTTAATTATTAATTTTTTTAGGCAAACAATTTTTTACAATGTATTTTACTTGTGAACAAACACAGGCTGCAGCAAATGAGATAAGAATTGTTCTTCCTTTCTCTGAGGTTCAGAGAATGTGAATCCCAGAAATTTTTTGGGAAGTTGTGTTTTGCTTTTTTCTGTGAAATGTGGTGACACAGGGCAGGGAGGGAGGGAGGGATGGAGGAAGGAAGGAGAGAGGGAATTAGTGGGAATGTGTCCTGCTGACAGCTTTGTCTGAGGTTGCCTCTCATTCCATGGTTATTTATTCTCCCCAGCTGGTACCAGCCCACCGAGCCCAGCCCAGGCAGGAGTGAGGAATTATACTCCAATCTCCTTTTATAGTAACACCCCTTGCTTTCTGCTGCCCCTTAAATAGAAATACAAACAATCAAGTGAAATACAACTCCAGTTTAAAATAATCCAGGGAGTTTTAGGAACTGCTGCTCCCTCCCTGCCTGCCCCCAGAGGAAAGCACAGCAACCTTCCTGTGCTGCTTTGGGTCACGTGGAAATTGGAGCCATTATTATTATTATTATTATTATTATTATTATTATTATTATTATTATTATTATTATTATTATTGTTGTTATTATTATATTAAAACAGCCCGTTTAGTTCTTGTTCTGAGCCTCTTTGTGAGGAAGAGAGAGGACACAGGGGAGGCTCTTTGTAGCCCCTCACCCTGAGAGCAGGGGCTGTGGTCACAGCTGGGATCTCGAATTTCTCATGCACCTTTCTGCCGTTCCTGGGTTATTTTCTCATCCATCCAAACAGCCCCAACCATTAGAGGCCAAAATCCCATTTTCTGCCTATCTCCTTGGCTGCTGTGTTTAACACTGACATTTGTGAGCAATGGGCCTCTGCTCACAGAGCAGAATATTCCCACGGCCAGCAGAATATTCCCTGGCTTTACCAGGTGGGAGAGAAGCTGGGAGGAGGAAAGGAAACCTCCCCTGACCCCATCCCTGCCAAGGGCACCTCTGTGCACCCCTGAACAAACCCACAGGGCTCTGCAGGGATGGGAATGGGAATGGGAAATGGGAAATGGGATTGGGAATGGGAAATGGGATTGGGAATGGGAAATGGGAAATGGGAAATGCAAAATGGAAATGGGAAATGGGAATGGTGGGAATGGGAAATGGGAAATGGAGTGAGAAATGGGAACTGGGAATGGGGAAATGGGAATGGTGGGAATGGGAAATGGAAATGAGAAATGGAAATAGGAATTGGGAATGGAAATGGAAATGGGAAATGGGAATGGTGGGAATGGGAAATGGGAAAGGGGAAATGGGAATCAGGAAATAAGAATGGGAAATGGGAATGGGAAATGGGAATGGGAAAGGAAATGGGGAATGGGAAATGGGAATAGGAGACTCCCCTGTGTGACACTCTGGGGACTTCCTGTGATTCCAAACTCCCCCGGAGTGCTGGCCCAAGGTCCAGAGAGCCCAGGGCAGCTCTGCCTCTGAGAGACCTCCCAGGGCTGGGGGGGGCCCTGCAGCCTTGGGCAGGGGGGACAATGGATTCATCGACGTCACACTGACAATGTGTCACTGCTGCTGTGTGACACTGCCCATGAGTGACACTGCCAGGTGCGACACTGCCCATGTGTGACACTGTCCCTGTGTGACACTGCCCATGAGTGACACTGCCTGTGTGTGACACTGCTTTTGTGTGACACTGCCCTGTGTGACACTGCCCATGAGTGACACTGCCTGTATATCACTGCTGCTATGTCACTGAGCCTGTGTCACTGCTGCTGTGTGACACTGACCCTGTGTGACACTGTCCATGAGTGACACTGCCCATGTGTGACACTGCCCATGAGTGACACTGACCCTGTGACACTGCCCATGAGTGACACTGCCCATGCGTGACACTGCCATGCGTGACACTGCCTGTGTGTGACACTGCCCATGAGTGACACTGCCTGTATATCACTGCTGCTATGTCACTGAGCCTGTGTCACTGCTGCTGTGTGGCACTCTCATGTGTGACACTGCCCCTGTGACACTGTCCATGAGTGATACTGCCTGTGTGTGACACTGCCCTGTGTGACACTGACCCTGTGACACTGCCCATGAGTGACACTGCCCATGAGTGACACTGCCCATGACTGACACTGCCTGTGTGTGACACTGCCCCTGTGTGACACTGTCCCTGTGTGACACTGCCCTGTGTGACACAGCCCATGAGTGACACTGTCTGTGTGTGACACTGCCCCTGTGTGACACTGCCCTGTGTGACACTGCCCTGTGTGACACAGCCCATGAGTGACACTGTCCCTGTGTGACACTGCCCATGAGTGACACTGTCTGTGTGTGACACTGCCTGTGTGTGACACTGCCCATGAGTGACACTGCCCCTGTGTGACACTGCCCTGTGTGACACAGCCCATGAGTGACACTGTCCCTGTGTGACACTGCCCATGAGTGACACTGTCTGTGTGTGACACTGCCCATGTGTGACACTGTCCCTGTATGACACTGCCCATGAGTGACACTGCCTGTATATCACTGCTGCTATGTCACTGATCCTGTGTCACTGCTGCTGTGTGACACTCCCATGTGTGACACTGCCCATGATTGACACTGACCCTGTGACACTGCCCATGAGTGATACTGCCTGTGTGTGACACTGCCCTGTGTGACACTGCCCCTGTGACACTGCCCATGTGTGACACTGTCCCTGTGTGACACTGCCCATGAGTGACACTGCCCATGAGTGACACTGCCTGTGTGTGACACTGCCCATGAGTGACACTGCCATGCGTGACACTGCCCCTGTGTGACACTGCCATGCGTGACACTGCCTGTGTGTGACACTGCCCATGAGTGACACTGCTGTTGTGTGACACTGCCCTGTGTGACACTGCCCATGAGTGACACTGCCCATGAGTGACACTGCTCGTGTGTGGCACTGCCCATGAGTGACACTGCCCTGTGTGGCACTGCCCATGAGTGACACTGCCCCTCTAACACTGTCCCTGTGACACTGCCCTGTGTGACACCACCCTGTGTGACACCACATGTGTGTGTCACTGCCCCTGTGTCGCTGCCATGTGTGACACTACCCCTGTGTGACTCTGCCCGTGTGTGACATTGCCCATATGTCACTGCCCACAAGTGACACTGCCCTGTGTGACACTGCCCTGTGTGACACTGGCTGGTGTGACACTGCCCTGTGTGACACTGCCATGTGTGACACTGCCCCTGTGTCACTGCCCATGAGTGACACTGCCCCTGGCCTCTCCAGAGCATGGCAGCCACATCCTGTGACACCAGCAGGACTCTCCTCCTGTCACCCTCCCATGTGCTGGGGGCACTGCCGAGCCCTCCCTGCAGGCAGGCACAGAACCAGAGCCTCAAAATAAAATAAATCAAAACATCAACAATCAAAAGTCCCCCGGGGCCACCAACCCCAGCCAGGGCACCCAGGCCCCCAGTGACCCTGCCCTGGTCACAGCTCCCAGCACTCACACTCACAGCAGCCCCTGGCAGGAGCCTGGGGGGCACAAAGAGCTCCCCATGTGTGGCAGGGTGGGCTCTGCCCTGGCCAGGCCCTGCCCCTCCCTCACACCCCAGCAGCTCTGCAAAGGAAAGCTTGGGTTGGTTTTACCTTCCTCGGCTTCCAGATCCACCGGTGGAGATACCAACACGCCCAGCTCCTGACATTTTTTGCTGTGGGCCTTTGACTTCATGTGTTTAGTCAGATTCCCTGAAAAGAAGCAGAAAAACCATTTCACTCAAATATGGCTCCTTCCCCCCCCTTCTTCCCCCCCCCCTTTTTTTTTTTCCTTTTTTTTCTCTCTTTTTCTTCAGATTTTTTTCCTTTTTTTAATTTCTTTTTTTTCCCTTTTGCACACTCAGCAGGCACAAGTCAAAACCCTCCCTGAACCAGACAAAGGTCCCTGACTGTCCCCAAGCCCTGCCCACTGCAAACCCCCGGTGACACGAGGCCAGGTCCCCCTTCCCTCCCTTTGCTGCTGCCCCAGGGTGCAGGACGAGGTGCAGGCAGGGTGTGGGACCTTCCAGGGCTTGTGCAGCCTGGAAAAACTGCTGGGGCACACTTTGGGACTGGGGGAAGAGATGGCCTGGGCTGCTTTCAGCTGTGAGGATGCAGCAAATTAAAAATGGGAGGAAAGCAGGGATGGGAAACACATCCCAGTGTGGCATCATCATCATCATCCTCATCCTCCAACCTCATCCCAATAGTCCTCCTGGAGGGGACACCACAGGGAAGAGTGGTTCTACCCTGGAAATGTTCCAAAGACAACTGGATGTGGCACCTGGGGACGTGAGACTTTTCCAGCTACAATGATTTTATGAGGGTGCAGCAAAGAAAAACTGATAGGAAATCAGGTATGGGAAACACATCCCTGTGTGGCATCATCATCATCATCATCATCATCATCATCATCATCATCATCATCATCATCATCATCATCCTCCAACCTCATCCCAACAAGCCCCACCTGACTGGTGGGGAGAACATCCTCAACACCACAGGACACAGAGGATCTACACTGGAAATGTTCCAAAAACACGTGGATGTGGCACTTGGGGACATGGGGCAGTGGTGGTGGCCTTGGCAGTGCTGGAAAAGGGTTGGGCTGGATGATCTTGGAGGTTTTTTCCAGATTTAATGTGTTATGAATTTACATTAAAATGAGGGTTTGAGCTGCCAGCCAAAGGGGAAAACCTTACATTCCGATTTTTCCCAAAAAAGAATGGCTTAGGTGCTCTGGAAATGTTCCAAAACCAAGTGGATGTGGCACCTGGGGACGTGGGGCAGTGGTGGTGCCTTGGGGGAAGGGTTGGGCTGGATGATCTTGGAGGGCTTTTCCAGCTTTAATGGTTTTATGAATTTACAATAAAGTGAGGGTTTGAGCAGCCAGCAAGAGGGAAAACCTTACATTGCCATTTTCCCCCAAAAGAAGGGCTCAGGTGCTCTGGAAGGCACCAAAGGGCTGGGTCAGGTCAGCTCCTCGAGCAGGAGGAGCCTTGGACACCCTCTGGAACTCAGAAATTCCCAATGAGGCTTCCTCAGGGCCAGGATGGGATGTGGGGTCACTGGGGCTGCTCTGGGATCACTCCGAGGGCACCTCTCTAATTCTGCCTCCCAAATTACAGGCAGGTTAATTAGACACTAATTAACCCCACTTTCAGGCCAGGGAAATGCTGAACAAAGGGGAGCATTGGCTGGAAGGGGAAAGCAGGCAGGAAAATGAAGGGTAGCAGAATTAAAGCAAAAATGTCACATTTTCCCTTTTCCTCTCTACAGCTCTTCCTAAATCCCCAACTGGGATCGGGAAGGACCTTAAAATCCATCCAGGGACACATCCCACTGTCCCAGGGTGCTCCAAGCTCCATCCTGGCTTTGGGCACTTCCAGGGATTTGTGTGCTGGGGGATGATGAGGAGGAAGCTGGGCCCTGCTGAAGGAGTGTTTGAATTTCCCATGCCCTGCTGTGCCCTCAGCTTTGCTGACACTGACACCTGAGGGCACTGAGGAGCACCAGGCTTGGTTTTCTCACCAAACAATAAAAAAAAAAGAGAAAAACCAGAATTCTCCCATTTTATTACAACCTCCAGCAAGGACTGAGGTGCTGCAGTGCAAAGTCCCCAGTCCCTGAGCTGGGGGAGCACAGGGGGCCCCTCTGAGCCTCTCCTCCTGCTGCTCTGGATTTCAGGGATAAAAAAGCCACTATTCACTGGAGCAGAGCATTACCCGTGGTGCCACAACCACCCAGCTGCCACCTTGATTTCTCCTGAGCCCATGAATTATTTATTTCAGCCCATTTTATACAAAATGGAGCAGCTCCAGCAGGAAACACCACGAGAGACAAAGGCTGACTCTATATCCCTGTGTGTCTGGCACCCAACCTGGACGTGGATTCAGGGTATGTTTAACAACCTGAATGCAGCAAAACAGCTCCAAATAAGAGAGATTTATTCCTTTAAAGCGTCATGTTTAACTGCTCTGAGCTCCCTGGTCAGGTGTGAGGATGAACTCAGCTCCCAGCTCCAAACCAGAGCCTCTTTCCCCACCCCAAAGCAGGAGTTTTGTCGTGGCCCCAAACCCACCCCATGAGCCAGAGTGTGTTCTCATTGCCACCTCTGCTCCCAGTGAATCACCAGGGCCTGAAAATGAAAAAAAAAAAAAAACCAACCCATCCACAGTCCCAGCTGTGGCCTCATGGAGCTGGAATTTCATTTTGGAAATGAGAAGCAGCAAGAGCAGCCCAGACTGAGTCAGTGTGCTGCAAACCCCCTGTGCAGCCAGCTCTGCCCCATCCCTGCTCGGCCAAACCCCTGCCTGGAGCCCCTCCAAGGGCAGCAAACACAACCCCAGCAGTGAGCAGGGCTTTGTGGGGACCCAGCTCAGTGGGGAGGGGACATCCCCAGGCGTTCTGCTGCCCCCACACCAGCCCAGAAATCCTCTGTGCCCCAACAGCCAGCCCTGGAAACACCAGGAGGGAGACCCAGACTGAGGGAGCAGCAGGAATTCCTGAGGAGGGGGAGATGTTCAGTGCTCTCAGGTCCTCAGGGGCACTCTGAGGCCACCATGGCCACCTCAGGTGTCCAAAAGCCACTGTGGCCATCCCAGGTGTCCAAAAGCCACCTCAGATGTCCAAAAGCCACCAGGGCCACCTCAGGTGTTCAAAGGCCGCTATGGCCACCTCAGGTGTCCCAAGGCTACCATGGCCACCTCAGGTGTCCAAAAGCCACTGTGGACACCTCAGGTGTCCAAAAGCCACCTCAGGTGTCCAAAGGCCACCTTGGCCACCTCAGGTGTCAAAAGGCCACCATGGCCATCTCAGGTGTCCAAAGATCACCGTGGCCACCTCAGGTGTCCAAAGATCACCGTGGCCACCTCAGGTATCCAAAGGCTACCATGGTCACTTCAGGTGTCCAAAGGCCACCATGGTCACTTCAGGTGTCCAAAGGCCACCATGGCCACCTCAGGTGTCCAAAGACCATCGCAGCCACCTGAGGTGTTCAAAAGCCACCGTGGCCACCTGAGGTGTCCAAAGGCCACCGTGGCCACCTCAGGTGTCCAAAGGCCACCATGGTGACTTCAGGTGTCCAAAGGCCACCATGGTCACTTCAGGTGTCCAAAAGCCACCATGGCCACCTCAGGTGTCCCAAGCACAGCTGGCTGGCCACACCAGTGTGTCCCTGTGCAGCTGCAGGACCTGCAGGGCTCCCAGAGCCCTCCTGCCCCTCTGGGGGGGTTGCCAGGAGCCCTCAGTGTCCCCTGCTGTCCTGTTTTCTGTCCCTGGCCAGGGCAGTGCGGGGCTGCTGCTTTCCTTTCCCCAGTGCCAACAAATTCACCCCAAACTCCAAAGCACCAACTCATCCCAAGCTTTGTTTCCTTCTCTTCCAGCTCCCTTTCCCTCTGCTCTGTCTCTCCCTTCCTCCCCCAGGTAAAGCTGCTGGCCAAGATCCTCCTGCAAAGCTCTGGGTGCAAATTTTGTTGGAGAAATCCCAAAAAAGCAGAGATGCTGCATCCTTTTAGGGAAGGGAGGCTCAGCAGGACAGATCCTCATCTGCCCCCTCTGCATCATTTTAAGGAAATTAAAAGCTGGAGGCTCCTTTCCCTGGGCTGAGAAGCTGAGTGATCATCCTGGGAGCAATCTGCAGGACAAGGATATTTATCTGATCAGGGCTCTTCTTCCAGTTTGTGTTTTTTTAGACCCCTTAATTAACGCTGTCAGGATTAAACGCTCGGCAGATTTCCAGTAAAATCAACAGCGCTTTCCTAAGTGAGAGCTGGATTTAATCCTACCAGGGAAGACTCACAGCTACTTGTTGCCTTGCAGAGTTCTGGCTCCCAAGTTAAAAAAAAAAGGAGGAAAAAAAAAATAAAAGAAAACCACACAGCATTGCTTCCTTGGAAACCGTGGAAAAACATCTTTGAGGGAGCAAGAGAGAGCAGCAGGGAGCTGGATTTAAATAGCAGAGGAATTTCACTGAACTCTAAGCAGGTAAGTGCTCCTTATTGGGGATTGTTTACCAAAAAAAGCTCCCAGATTTGCAACCAACTGGCTATATTTAAAAAATCCCTCAGGAATTCCTGGGAATGCTGAGCCCCCAGGAGGAGCAGGGGCAGGGTGAGCACAGCTCCCATTACGCCTGCCCAGAACTATGTGCTCCAGCTGCCTCAGCTCTGCCCATGCTGGGAGCTCTTAGTGGGACTTAGAGCAGCTTAAATGCCTGTGTTGTTCGGAGAAAGCTGAGACTGGAGCCTTCCAAGAGCACCTAAAGCAGCTTAATAGGGACTAAAAGTGATTTCCCAGTTAAATTTCATGAGGGAAATTAATTTTTTTTTTTTTTTGGAAGAGCCATTATCATATTTTTAAGGAGTTAAAGCAGAATGTAGGGAGCTGAAGCATTGAGATTGCTGGGAAAATTATCCTGTCTGTGCTGGGGATGATCCTTTCTATTTCTGCTGTTAAATCTGATCAATTGAGCAATAACCAAAAAAAAAAAAACCCTAAAAAACCAACAAATGAGCAAGTGCAGGAGGCGGCACTGTTGACACAAAGGGCCAGAGCTTCACAGGATGAACAATTGTCACATTCCTCTTTGGAAAGCACTTGCAAGGAGAGCAGCAGCTCCTCTGGGAGGAGGAGACAGCAATGGAGCCAGGCTGGGAGAGCTGGGGATGCTCCCTGGAGAGGAGAAGGCTCCAGGGAGAGCTCAGAGCCCTTGCAGGGCCTGAAGGGGCTCCAGGAGAGCTGCAGAGGGACTGGGGCCAAGGATGGAGGGACAGGAGGCAGGGAATGGCTGCCAGTGCCAGAGGGCAGGGCTGGATGGGATCTTGGCAATTGGGAATTGTTCCCTGGCAGGGTGGGCAGGGGCTGGGCTGGAATTGCCAGAGCAGCTGTGGCTGCCCCTGGAGCCCTGGCAGTGCCCAAGGCCAGGCTGGACATTGGGGCTGGAGCCCCTGGCACAGTGGCAGCTGTCCCTGGGCTGCAATGAGCTGGCATTGAAGATCCCTTCCCACCCAAACCACTCTGGCATTCACATTCCTGAATCAAGGATGGAAACCAGCACCAAAACCCATTGCACAAATGGAGAAAGGAAAGGAAAGAATGATTTCCTGGATGGTTGCAGGTGCCCCCAGTGCCATTTGCCACAGGGGGTTTGTAGCCTGGCAAGGCCTGGTTGGAGAGGTTTGGGCTCTGCCAGGGTGCCCAGAGCAGCTGTGGCTGCCCCTGGAGCCCTGGCAGTGCCCAAGGCCAGGCTGGACATTGGGGCTGGGAGCACCTGGCACAGTGGGAGGTGCCCCTGGGGTGGCACCAGATGGGATTCAATGTCCCTCCCAACCCAAACCATTAGGGGTTCTGTGATTTTGCTACGGGATGCCCTCACACAGAGAACCAGCCATAAGTTATACCCTGTGTGCCAAATAAATCCTTGAACCAGGTTTCATGTGGGATTTAAATAATGCACAGGCCTTGATTTAGGTCTCAGTGTGGAGCTGATGTCCCCAGGTGAGACTTTGTGAGGAGGAAAGCTTTCATTTACAGAATTCATTGGGCACAGGAGTTCAATCTTTTAGAAAATCGATTATTATCTTTTATCCTTATTGACATGTGGATTAAAGGAGTGAATTTGCACGTGCAGCCTGCCTGGATCCACACAGGCCATAAAATATCAGCCACCTCCTGGATCAGACCTATCCAGCCAAAAGCTGAAAGGTGCCCAGGATATTCAGATTTCCAAATGAGCAGAATTCTCAGGGAGGCTGAGACTTTAATGGCTACACTGGCTCCAGAAAACACCACTGAATATTTCCCTGGAAGTCACCAATCCTTTGCTTCCAGTCCTGATTCCTGGATTTTTTTCCCTTTCTCTGGAGAGCTCCAGAGCCCTTTTGCTCAGTGTTTCCTCTCCTGGCTGCTCCATTGGGACATTTTCTGTTCCTGCCTCACATCCCACGGGATGTCCAGGCAGGAAATCCCTGGGGATAACTCTGTCCCCATCCCAGGGGACGTTTGTGCCATCCCCAGGAGCACAGGGACAGCACCCAGGGATGCTGAGCCCATCCTTGGGGATGTGCCCATCCCTGTGCCCTGCTCTCCCAGCAGGGAATTCTGCCAGCTGTGCTTTCCAGAGGGGACTCAGGCTGCTGGAGCTGCAATAACAACCAACTGTGCAGCCCTTTAAGGGCTGGGGGGAATGCATTTAATCCATTTAATTTAATATATTCAATATATTCACATGTGCAGTAGCCTCAGTGCTGTCAGGGGCTGATTTAAGGAGCTGAGAATGAATTTATCGAAGGCTCTGGCTGAGCAGTGTGGAGTCTGGGAAGGGCGAGTGGCACAGAGTGTGAAATGGGGGATCTCCAGCCAGCAGTGTCCTTTATACATCTCCCTCTAAATTAAAGTGGAGCTCCTCATCCCTCTGACCTCCGAGCTGTTCCAAACATTTCGTCCAGAATTTCTGAGGGCACTGGAAGCAATCAGGACCCCGTGAGAGGGTGATGTGTGTCTGAAGGAGGACAGAAAATAACTGGGAACTAATAATAATAATAATAATAATAATAATAATAATAATAATAACAATAACAACAACAACTGGGAAAGGGAATTAATGTGCCAGCACTGCTCTTCACTCCCAGCAGAAGCGAGAGAGGGGAAGGGAAAAGCTCTCCCCAACCTTCCTGAAAGGGAAAACAGCTTTTTCTTATTTCCTTCCTGCCCAGAAAACAATGCAGAAGCTGCTGAGCCTCCTTTAAAGACCCTCTTGGAGGCCACAGTCACAAAGCTCCACTGCAGGGGAGGGACAGGCACCTCATTAAAGAGGCACCTTTAGATCTGCTCCAGAAACACCAAATCAAACAAATCTCTACAAACCAAATTTCCAAGGCTGTTGTTCCCATCAGCTAAACGAGCACACACATAAAAAAAAAAAAAAAAAAAAAAAAAAAAAAAAAGTCATGGATTTGCTTTAAAATAATAAAAAAAATTAATTTCCCCTGCAGTTCTGTAAGCCAAAGGAACAGCTTTGCTTCCAGTGACAGAAAGGCAGAAAAAGCAGCAAATTAGTGAATAAGGGGAAATATTTATAGCATTTTCTGTTGCAAAAGTTTTCTCAGTTCTTGGAACACAGACATGGATTTTCTAGCGTGGGAGGGGTGGGGGGTGAGGTACATTTTAACCACATAAAGCTCCTCATTAAAAATAATAATTATAATAATAATAAAATCCCATTTAACTGCTTCCAGCCTACTGGAGAGTTTAGAGCATTAGATCATGCTGGAGAGCTCTACCCCAGCCAAAACGAAGCCAGCTCCACAGGCCTCCCCCTGGAGCTGATGCTGAAGGCTAAAATTAACTCTGGGAAGCTGATTTCTGAAAAAGCTCCGTGTTTGTGCAGGAGGGAGAGCTGCAGCTCCCGCACTCGGTGTGCCCGGGGCTGCCGACCCCACCCAGCCCAGGGAGGAGCCAAAATGAGACAAACCCCACCAAAAATGAGCTGGGAACAGCAGCTCTTCAAAGCCCCTGCTCCTCCGGGTCGCTTGTTATGAGCAGGAGTTTGAAATTGATTTTAAAAAATCACTGGCAGGGACATGAGCAAAAAAAAAAGGATTTTCTTCCTGCCCTTGCTGGTGATTTTTTAAGTGATCTCAAACTCTCCATCACTAGCTGATGCTTTTGTCAACGCACACAGAGCTTTTCCCCACTTTTCCAGAGCTCCCAACCAGCTTTTCTCCCATTTCTGGGCACTTTGAGCATGCCCCACGCTCTGCCCTTCACCTCTCCCAGCTCTTTGAGATATCCTTGTGCCCCTCAAAGAGCTTTTCTCCCATTTTTGGGCACTCTGAGCACACTCCAGGGCTCTGCCCTCCATCCCTCCCAGCTCTTCCAGAGCTCCTTGTGTCCCCCAATCTGGTTTTCTCCCATTTTTGGCACTCTGAGCACACTCCAGGGCTCTGCCCTCCATCCCTCCCAGCTCTTCCAGAGCTCCTTGTGCCCCCCAACCAGGTTTTCTCCCATTTTTGGGCAGTCGGGCACAGCCTGGGGCATGCTCATTCACCTCTTTCAGCTCTTGCAGAGCTCCTTGTGTCCCCCAAAGAGCTTTTTTCCCATTTCTGGGCACTCTAAACACACCCCACGCTCTGCCCTTCACCTCTCCCAGCTCTTCCAGATCTCCTTGTGCCCCCCAAAGAGTTTTTCTCTCATTTCTGGGCTCTCTGAGCACCTTCCAGGACTCTGCCCTTCACCCTCCCAGCCAAGAACCATTCTCATGCAATTCCAAGTCACCACCATGCAACCATTTCTCCATAAATCCCCCAGTCCGGGGGAGTTCTGCCCATTCCATGCCCCCATGGGCAAACCAGTGCTTTGCCACTGAAACCCCGGCAGAGTGTGGATGATTTTTGTTCCATGGAAGGAAGGAAGGAAGGAAGGAAGGAAGCATTTCCATGCTCCCTTGGCCATGCCAAGCGGAAGAAGGGAAGGGTCTGTTTGCCATGTGCAGCCAGAGCTGACAGATCGTGGCCTTCAAGGGAGCAGAGATGAAGAGCAAAGCAGCCAGAGAGGTGGTGGAGAGGATGGTTTGATGCCATCACCCTGGGCAAAAGCCCTACAGAAGCATGGTGGGAGTGAGGTGAGGTGATGGGAGAGGCTGAGCGGGCTCAGCTCCCCAAGGGAAACCTCGGAACAAAGTCAAAGCAAGAGGGGACGAGAAAGGAAATGAATCAGAAACAGCTCCAGGATGGGAGGGAGAGGAAGAACCGGCGCTGGGATGTGCAGCATGAGAATCTGGCCTCAAACCCGGTGTCACTTCCCCTTCTGCCCCAGTGCCAGTGACCCCCAGCACGTTGGCAGCCAGAAATCCCCGCCAGCCTTCCCAGCAAAGCCACCAGCTCCAGGCACTGCCCCTCCCCGTGTCACAGACATCGTTTATGAAAAATCCTTTCCTTAGGATTTCTCCTCCTGAGAAGCTGGGAGGCCTCAGGAACAAAATGCAAACAATGGTTATCTGCTGCTCTGGAATGCAACAGGTGCATCTGGGATTGGCCCATGTTGGATGTTTCTAATTAGTGGCCAATCACAGCCCAGCTGGCTCGGACTCTCTGTCCAAGCCACAAACCTTTGTTATCATTCTTTCCTATTCTATTTTTAGCTAGCCTTCTGATAAAACCTTTTCTTCTATTCTTTTAGTATAGTTTTAATGTAATACATATCATAAAATAATAAATTAGCCTTCTGAAATATGGAGTCAGATCCTCATCTCTTCCCTCATCCAAGAACCCCTGTGAACACCATCACACCCCTGAGTCACTTCCTTGTCCTGCTCTGTCCCCCTGGGCCAGCACAGGTGCCACAGAGCACACAGCACACTGTGCCACTCCCACAGCCACGCTGTGCCACTGCCTGGGTGACACCAGCTCCTCCTGGGTACTGAGCGCTCCCAGCTGTGGCACCCTCTGAGAGTGATGGAGCCACAGACAGCAATGGGTGTTTTGGAACTTCCTGACCTGGGAGGGACCCACTGAGATCACCCAGTCCAGCTCCTGCATGGGACAGTGTTCCAGACTGCAATGCAAGATGTATTCAATTACCATCTCTATGGCAGATTATCTTTTGTCAAGTGGGCAGTTTGCCTGATCTCTCTCTTTGAGTGACCACATTCACACCTCCCTCTGGGGAGACCCCTGCTGATAACAGCCATGGAATGTCCCTGCATGGCTGATCAGAACTACAGCATCCCACTGGGAGATGTGAGCCCAGAGGGAGGAGCCAAGCATTCCTACCCGGATAGAATCTGGAGATTCTGGAACACCAGCACGGCTTCTGCACTGGATTCCCCAGAGGAACAGCAGCTGCCTCTTCCCCTGGATCTTCAGAGGCAGATGCACCTTTCTCCAGGATCCCTGCTCCAGCAGAGCCACCCCTGACACTGCAGGAGGGCTGAGCCACAATTCCAATGGGGCTGTGCCAGCACCCTGACCCACAGGGTGTCAGGCTGGGTTCTGACTCTGGCAGGGTTGTTCTAGTGTACTGCATTGTTTATTTTATCCTTTTTTTTTTTTTTCCTTAGTAAAGAACTGTTATTTCCTGCTCCCATATTTTTTGTTGCCTGAGAGCCCCTTAATTTCAAATTTATAGCAATTTGGAGGGGTGGGGAGGGTTTACATTCTCCATTTCAGAGGAGGCCCCTGCCTTCCTTAGCAGGCACCTGTCTTTCCAAACCAAGACAGACAGTCCCCAAAACCCCTAAATGTGCCCAAAAGCATTTTCCAAAAGCTCCCTGAACTCTGTCCAGCTGTAACCAAGAATCCGAGCCCCACACTTGCTGCTGCCTTATCCCAGGACCTGCTGCCACCAGAGCTTTGTCCAACCCACAGTGCCAGACCCCTACAAGAAGTTAAAGGCACCTCTGGCCCATTTGGAAGGTCCCATTCCCCGTTTCTCTTGGAATAGTTTTATTTTGCCTGTGGTTTGCAGGCTCTGCCTGCTCTCCCTGACACCTCGTTGAGGCCATGGCAGAGCACACTTGGCGGCATTGATGGCTCGATGTCCTGGGATGAAAACCTTTTAGGGAAAAGGTCCATTGATGTGATACAGAGAATGTGGAAGCCACATGCAACTGCAGAGGATGAGAATGGGCAGACCTGGAGAGCAGCAGCGGGAGAAGCCCCCCAGAGCCTGGACCCAGAGGCTCAGCCTGGAGCTCCTGGGCTGGTTTTGTTCAGAAAGCCCTGCCAGAGAAGCTGCATTTCAGCACTTTTCCCTTGGAGAAGCACAAGGAGGACGGCAGGGATGCTCTTCTGGAAACACCAACCAATTTCCAACTCCCTCATCCCCCTCCCTCCAACTGGGGGGCTTTGCCAGCCCCTGGCAATGCCTTCCCTCGCCCTTTGTGGGTGCCCCCAGCAGGCTGGCAGTGCCAGCACCCTGAGCAGAGGAGCTGGCAGCTGGCTGTGGCTTACCTTTGGTTTTAAAAGCAAAGTTACAGTACTTGCAGACGTACGGCCTGACGTCTGTGTGCGTGCGAATGTGTTTCTTCAGCATGCTGGGTTTCTTGCAGCGAATTCCACACTCCTCACAAACATACTTCCCTCTTCCACGGCCTCGCACATACACATACTCTTCGTTTGATTTGTACCTATGAGCAACAGGTGGCGTGATAAAGGGAAAAAAAAAAAAGAAAAAAAAAAAAAAAAAAGAAGATTCCCACCTCAACAGAAGAAGTCACAACTTTGCTGGGTTAGTTCAGAGTGTTATTGACACCACAGGTCTTGGTTGCTGTTTGGTAGCTCTGGGTAATTAGGCTAAATGTGAATTAGCACCCAAAGCTGTGTCCGGGTGCTTCCAGACACGCCCAGGATGGTCTCATGTCCTGAATCTGCTGCTCTGTGACCACCAAGAGCCCAAAGCTGAGCTGGGACACCCCACTGTGCCGGTGTCCCCCATCCTCAAACACAAACTGAGACACCCAGGCCAGGCTGGACAGGGTTTGTTCTGGGCCAGGCTGGACAGGGTTTATCTTGGCTGTACAGAGTTTGGCCCAGGCCAGGCTGTACAGAGTTTGGCCCAGGGCAGGATGGACAGGGTTTGTCCCAAGCCAGACTGGACAGTTGTTCCTGGGCAACCCTTATCCCAGGGTTTGTCCCAGGCCAGCGCAGCTGCCTCTCAGTCCCTGCCATTTCAAACATATCCAGGCTGGAACAGCTCATCCCAGCCAAAACTCCTGGGGCACACCTCCCACCCTCCAGGCTACCACCTGAGATGTCACCAGTGCCACAAACCCCCCCGTGAGCCCTGAATGAGACACCCAGAATGGACACAAAGAGAAGAAAACATCCTTTTCTCTAATAAATTAATTGTGCTACCACTAAATGTAAACACTGCAGACTCCAGGCTCTTTTATCTTAGGCACAGGATCAGGATTTAGGTTTACCCAAGAGAATGAGGTTGCTCATCCTTCCTTCCCATTACAGATTTGATTTTTCTGTCCAGGCATGAGTGCATGGGGAAGGCTGCAGGATGGGGGGGTTGAACAACCCTTATAAGACTGAGACAAATCCTTCAGCCTCCTGCTGCTCAGCAAATGAAGGCTGCAATTTCCTGTACTTGCGGCACAAGAAGAATAAGGTAACACCAAATTGCTCCCCTCAGATCTTAAAGAGGCCAAATTTTTGAAGCATGGCACTTCTTGCAAGTCATTTTTCTACCCAGGAGGAATTAAGTCTGGTCTTCAGAAATCTCCAAACATTCACCCTGGAAATATCAGGCTGTCTAAAGCCTCTTAATAGGAGATCCAAAGGCATCCAACACCATCAGTCAGGTTTTAGTGACTTCCCAGTGAAACCTATTCCAAACCAGAAGGGTGAGAAAACAGCAGCCAGACTGAGGAGAAACTTGAGCAGAAACAGCTGCACTGCAATAGATTGAGCACTTCAGTAAGTGAATGTATGATAAATACTAAAAATTATGTATTTATAATGTAGAAAAACAAGGCTCATTTAAAACTGAGTTTAAAAACCACACAAAGAGCAGCCCAGAACTGAGAGGATGGGAATGGCACAGCCTGCATGTCAGAACTCAGTGCATCCCTCTGGTGTCCAGAGTTGCTGAGGACCCTGCTGGGGGGCTCAGAGACCCTGGCACACAGCCCAGAACACCTGGGGATTTGAGTTTGACCCCTGGAGCAAGTTGCCAACTTTGTATGAGGACCTGAAAGTCACACAGGTTTGAATGGTGTAATAACAAAATGATCACAGGGTGAAAATGTAGATTTTAGGATTTTTGGAATGGGGGTTATGGGGACAAGATGGAGGAATCTGGACGTGTCCAGCCTTTCTCCTTCTTCTTCTTGGTCTCCATTTTCTGTAGTGATGTTGGCACTTTGGAATTGGTTTAGAATATAAGCTCACTGTCTAACATAGGTGATAGGTATTGGGAATTAAGTGTAAATATGTTATACGTTTGTTCCTTTCCCTCAGGAAGAGCCCAGGCAGTTCCAGCTCCATGGGGGTGTTTGAGGGGGCTGCCGCTGAAATTCAGGCTGATCCTGCTGGCTGCAGGCAGAGAGCTGGGACTGAACCCTTCCCAGTCCTGGCTGAGCCCCTTGGCTCTGCTCAGAGCTGTGGGAGGTGCTCAGGGGGGGATTGAGCTGCTCCTGAGGTGCTCAGAGGGGATTGAGCTGCTCCTGAGATGCTCAGAGGAGCCTGAGCTGCTCCTGAGGTGCTCACAGGGGATTGAGCTGCTCCTGAGGTGCTCAGGGGGGGATTGAGCTGCTCCTGAGATGCTCAGGAGGGTTTGAGCTGCTCCTGAGATGCTCAGCGGAGCCTGAGCTGCTCACAGACAATTGAACTGCTCCTGAGATTCTCAGAGGATCATGAGCTCCTCCTGAGCTCAGGGGTGAGGTCATGGGTTCAGTTTTGGACACAGAATAGAGGAAAGAGAGGAAAATTGCGTGTTCAGACTGTCCCAGTCTGTACCAGTAGACAAACCAGGCTTTGGTGTCCAACAGTTTATGTTTTTCTCCTTGAGCATCAGCAGGAGTTCTCTAGGTCATCACCAGGGTTACTTGGTGGCCCAAATACTTCATTTTATCTGCTGGGACTGAAGTCACAGCAACACCTCTCCATCTTGCCACTCACAAACATCCAAATTCCCCCAAAAAACCCTAAAAAACCCCAACATCAACACCCATCATCACAAGGTTCTCATTATCTGGCCAGAGGGGACTGAGCTGGTGTCTGGAGGGCTCCCACAGTGCCCCAGTCTCCATCCCAGTATGCCCAATTATCTCCATTAACCCTAAAGAATTCCAGGGCTCAGGTTTTTAGGGATGGTTCATGTCCCTTCTTTGTTCAGGCAGTGTTAAAGCATCAGAAGGAGCAAAAGGAATCAGGGATCCTGATTTTTTCTGTTCAGGTTTGTACTGCAGGCTTCCTGCTCTGCCTCTGCTGCCTGTCAGTGTGCTGGGAACCACCTGGCCATTCCAAACCTGGAACTGCTCCTTTATCAGCCTTGCACTTGCACTGCCCTTAATTCCAGCCTCCCATGGAAATGTTGGTGTGTCCCTTCCTCGGGCTCATTAAAGCAGCCATGTGATTGGATCTGGAATCAGGCATTGCACTTCATCTGACACCCTGCCAGCTTCAGCACAGATATTCCCCCACAGCTCCCTGAAACCACGTGGAAAACAGGCAGGGAGAGGGGAGAGAGAGGAAAAGCAAATTCCTCTCAAGGAACACCAAACCAAAGGGGAAGACAGCAGGAGGTGACAGTGCCATAACCCAGAGAAGGCTCTGCAGATGCCATCTGCCTGCTCTGAGGGCCGCAATGGATTTATGGACGTAATTCCTTCAGTGTGATCCCATTTCCCTGCTCCTGTGCCCATCCGATTTGCATCAGAAAGATAAATCAGGCACAGCTTGTCTCTACAGGACACAAAATAACACAAGGTGGACATGCAGCTCTCTCAAGGTAAAAAAGAGGGAAGCTTAATTTCTGACTTTAACATTTATAGCTCAGATAAGAGATTACATATTATATATAATATATACATTATATATATTATATATACATCATATATAATATATACATTATATATAACATATAACATATAACATATAATATATAATAGATAATATATGATATATAATATATAATATATAATATATAATATATTATACATTATATATCATATATCATATATTATATATTATATATTATATATTATATATTATATATTATATATTATATATTATATATTATATATGCACTATATTTTATAGATTTTATATATATTATATTATGTATATTAAATATATATAATATATTATATATTATAGATTTCCAAAAGTGACAGTGGATTGGAGGGTGACAGCGCCACCTCTTCAATGACACTGGACAAACCACCAGACCATCAGATTTCTCCTCCTCCACAAAAGAATGCAAAACAATAAGTTATTTACATAAAGTGTGTGAGAAAGTTTGTTACAAGAATGTAAACATCTCAAAAACTTGAAAAAACAGGACAACACCAGCTCACTCCATGTGAGGATTTACCCTGGCACAGGACCTGCCCTGCTCCACGAGGTTTGCTGCAGGCAGATCCTGGGGAAAGCCACAGCTGGGTTTGTGGGTTTGTGGCAGCAATCTGGGCTTCTCTTCCAGAGCCCTGAGCAATTTCTAATCCCATCCAAATCCCATCCTTATCCCAGCCCATCCTAATCCCATCCTTAGCAGCTCCCAGCCCTGCAGTGCCACGCTCCCCTCCACGCTGGAACGATTGGGAATGCAGGGGTTAATGGCCATCATGAGCCCAGACACTGATTTAGGGAACAATCCTTTCAAACACACACAGAGAAATCAAAATCCAGCTCTCTGGTGCATTTTTGAAAGGTTCTTTGGTGTGTCCTGCTGGCAGATCTGGGGCCAGCACTGCAAACCCTTGTCAGAGCAGGAGGAGCTGGCACAGCCTCGGCAGGGCTGGTGTCACCCTGTGTCACTGACACATTTTATGAAAAATCCTTTCGTTAGGATCTTTTCTCCCGAGAAGCTGAGAAGCTTCAGCTTCTCCATGTTTTGCTGCTTTGGAATATGATCTGGAGAATTGTTTACCCAGCAGGTGAAATTGTTTTTACTTGATGACCAATGGCAGCCACCTGTGTCGAGGCTGTGAACAGTCACAAGATTTTATTATCATTCCATTCCTTTGCTAGCCTTCTGATGAAATCCTTCCTTCTATTCTTTGAGTATAGTTTTAGCATGTAAGTTTCTTTTAATATAATATATATCATAAAATAATAAATCAGCCTTCTGAAGCATGGAGTCAAGATTCTCATCTCTCACCTCGTCCTGGGACCCCTGTGAACACCATCACAACCCTGAGCACCAGACACCTGACAGCCTCAGAATGGGTCCAAAATCCCTGTCAGGAGCACAGGAAACCCAACAGTGGGAAAACACAAACCTGGAGGAGGCTCTGTCTCAGCTCCTTCCCTCCAGCTGAAACCCAACCCCGTGCAGCATTCACTGCCTCGCAGCCTGGAGGAGCTTCAGTTCTCAGGATCAGCTCTTAGAAATTCCTGACCATCATTTTTAGCCACAAACACTTCTTTTTTTCTTCCCCTCAGTGCTGTGAGGCACATCCAAAATCTCCATGTGGCTGGAAACCACACGATAAACCCTTGGACAGCCAGGGGGGAAGGAAGTTTGGTGGTTGGCAGGCAGGGATGCAGAGCAGGTTTCTGGGGGACTCATTGCTCATGGCTGGGCTGAATCACTCCTTCCCCTCTTTGCTTCCTTTTTCAAGTATTTTTTTTTTAATTCCACCAGAATTTTACCTTGCTCTGTAAAGGCTTTGCTGATGTGACCTTGCTGGTCACAGCCTGGGCACAGTGGTTACATTTTAATTAGTAACATTTAAAAAATTAGCTTTAATTCTGTGAATTTGCATGATTTGAAGCTTGATGCTGTCTCAAAGAACACCCCTGGAGGCTTTCACAGCAACTGAAGAAGTATTTCCTCAGCTGGTTTTGACATTTGATCAAATCCCTTGTTTGCTCTTTGGATTTTGGGTGCACAGGAAGAGGAATGGGATATCTGGGATATCTGATCCCTGTCCTGAGCTGCTGGGTTTGGTTCCCTGGCAAGTGAACCGAGTCCAGCTCCGGAGTTTTGCCTTTGGTGTCAGATTTTGGGTTTGTTGATGGCACATTTCATCTGTCACCAGGCTGCCCACTCATCTGGCTTGGCTGAATCCTTGGGAAATTCCTGACAGGCTGCTCTGGGATTAACTGATCTCATTTCTGCTTTGTCTCCTGCAAAATATGCCAGATAAATGTGTAACTCCCACAGTGCCACTAATTACTGATCATTAATTGCCTCCCTCACAGCTCCCTGGTGCAAGATGGCCACTCTGAAGCTGAGTGTGCCGCAGAATTCCTCAGCTTTTCCTGTGGAATCCCTGGAGCTGAGGATGTCACACACACAGGTGTGTCCTCAAGGCCAGACACTCACCCTGAGACGTCCCTTGGCTGGTGCCAAGCTCCAGCAGGATGAGCAGAGGGATTCCTGTCAGACAATGGCATTTCCAGCTCTCTAAAAGCACCATGAACCCTCCAGCATCCTGATTTTCCAGACAGGGATATTGCACCCAGACAAACAAAACACGTCCAGAGCAGCACAACAAAGCTGGGGATGGACCTGGGAGGAGCTGGCACAAAATCTGGCTGGAATAAAGGATCCTCACAGCCAGAGCCTGTGTGAAACTGCAGGGGAGGGTGGGAGCCGGGGGAGCCCCAGCAGCAGGGACACACGGACAGGGTGAAGGGGTGACTGTCACCACTGGGGACAGGGACACGGGGCGCAGGAGTGACTGTCACCATTGGGGACACCCCATGGATGAAGGGGTGACTGTCACCATTGGGGACACTGACAGGGTGAAGGGGTGACTGTCACCATTGGGGACACATCCACACAGTGAAGGGGTGACTGTCACCACTGGGGACAGGGACACGGGGCGCAGGAGTGACTGTCAGCATTGGGGACACCCCATGGATGAAGGGGTGACTGTCACCACTGGGGACACTGACAGGGTGAAGGGGTGACTGTCACCGCTGGGGACACTGACAGGGTGAAGGGGTGACTGTCATCATCAGGGATACCCCACAGGGTAAAGGGGTGACTGTCACCATTGGAGACAAACCTAGACAGTGACAGGGTGACTGTCACCGTTGGGGACAACCCATGGGTGAAGGGATGACTGTCACCATTGGGGAGAGGGACATGGGGTGGAGGGGTGACTGTCATCATTGGGGACACATCCACACAGTGAAGGGGTGACTGTCACCATTGGGGACACACCCAGACAGCCCATGGGTGACTGTCACCACTGGGGACACAGACATGGGGTGAAGAGGTGACTGTCACCATCAGGGACACACTGAGGGGGTGGAGGGGTGACTGTCACCATCAGGGACACAGATATGGGGTGGAGGGGTGGCTGTCACCATCAGGGACACACCCAGACAGTGAAGGGGTGACTGTCACCATTGGGGACACACCCAGACAGTGAAGGGGTGACTGTCACCATCAGGGACCCAGCCAAGGGGTGAAGGGGTGATCCTGTTACTGATCCCTGATCCTGTGCCTGATCCCTGTTCCTATTCCTGATCCCTCACCCTGTGCCCGATCCCTGATCCTGTTCCTGATCCCTCACCCTGTGCCTGATCCCTGATCCTGTTCCTGATCCCTGACCCTGGAGCTGCCCCTGCAGGGGTGTGGGGTGTCCAGGAGGGACCCTGAGTGCCATGAACCCAAGAAGACCCAGCAAGGGCTGGGTGTGGACGGAAAGCTGCAAAAACAGAAAAGAAAGCAAAACCAATTCTATGATCCTCCTCAACGTCATGCCTGAGTGGAGGACTGGTTCAGTTTGGGGTTGTGGCACCTTCTGCTCTCACAGAGGTGGAATTACAGCTGTGCTCATTAGGGCTGCTCTGTCCTCTCTGCTGAAATCATTTAATTGTCGTATCCATGCTGGAATCATTTAATTGGCACTGCAAACCACTGCATGAGCACAAACCCCACAAAACACCGGCAGCCCCACAGTGCCCCAGACTGCAAACCTGGCTCAAATGCAGTCAGAGGGGAGCAGGCAGGAAAAATGGCAGTGCAGAGAAAGGTGAGAGGATTTCAGTGCAGGGTGAGCGTGCTGTCCCTGCCAGGGGCTCAGCCTCAGCCAGCAGAGCGTGAACAAACGCGGGGCTGTACTGATTGTGTGCACACACTGATTAGTCCCTGCTGGGCTTCCCCCATTAAACCCAATTTTAGGAGCAGACAGGGAATGCAGGAGCTTCTCCAGCCTCTGTCTGAGGGCTGGCCTGAGTGTCCCAGTCCCCAGATGATGCCACACAATGACCAGAGAGCTCCTGCAGGGCCCTGAAACCCAAACTAAACCCAAACTAAACCCAAACTCCTCACCCAGCTCCTGCAGAGCCCCGGAATCCAAATTTACCCAAACTCTTGCAGAGCCCCAAAACCCAAACTAAACCCAAACTCCTCACCCAGGCCCTGCAGAGCCCCAAAATTCAAACTAAACCCAAACTCCTCACTCAGCCCCTGCAGAGCCCTTGAACTCAAATTAACCCAAACTCCTGCAGAGCCCCAAAACCCAAACTAAACCCAAACTCCTCACCCAGCTCTTGCCGAGTACCAGATCCCAAACTAATCCCAAACTCCTGCAGGGCCCCAAAACTCAAACTAAACCCAAACTCCTCACCCAGCCCCTGCAGAGCTCCAATACCCAAAGTGAACCCAAACTCCTACAGAGCCCCAAAACCCCAAACTAAACCCAAACTTCTGCAGAGCCCCAAAACCCAAATCAACCCCAAATCCAACACCACTGGGACAGGAGGAGGGAAGAAGAAATGCAGCAAAGAGCAATGCCAGGGGTGTGACAGTGGTTTTTTGGATGTTTTGAGGATAAATCAAAGCTGCATCACTACTGATGCAAAATTATACATTATCAAACTAAGCTGATAATAACTCTGGACTAATGAATTTTTGAAATTAATCAGCTACACACAGCTGTGATTAATTGCTATAGCAATTAATAGCTATAGCATCATAGCTATATTTTAAGATATATATTAATATATCTATATTTTTGATAAATATATAAATATATATAATTTCAATATATAGATACAGATATAGATATATATTAGATATAGATATATATTATGTATTTTATATATTATTATAGTATATATTTTATGTATTATAATACATAATACATATAATATAGTATATTATTTTATGTATTTTAAGTATATATAATATATTTTATTATATATAAAATAATATATACTTTATTTCATAATAGCTACATCATAGCTGTATTTTTGAAATTAATCATGTAGTTACACATAGCTGCACCTACACTACAATGTTATGAAACTACAATATGTGAATGAAACATGCTTCCATGTGCTATGAAAGTCCATGTGCTTTGTTTAAAAATCTTCAGATTTCACTATATATGAAAATATTCAGATTTGGTACCAGATCTTTAATTTGTGATTGTATTAAATATCTCTGTATTGTCCTTATGCTTACAGTGTCCAGCTGTGCCAACACCTGCTCTGTTCACTGTTAAGGATAATTTCCCAGTGTAATCCAGTTCCTCCAAACCAGATTTCTTCAACATTTGTCCCAGATTACATTCCCAGCACATTTAATTCAATTTTTTCCCATTTTATTGGGGTGGTTTTGCCTCCCCAGCAGCAGTCAGACAGGTTGGACCACAGCACAAAAGTTCATATTTGTGAGCACTCGCCCCCAGCCCTGGGCACTGCTCCAGCCTCGGAAGATCAAACAGAAACCGAATGAAACACGAGATAAAAAAAGGAAAAAACAACCAGCAACTCATCCAGCTGATTCATAAAATATTCACAGGGGAAGTCTGGCACAGAAATCCCCACAGATGACGGGTCTCACTCCAGTTCTGTGCCCCCCCAGGATGGATTGGCCACTGTCCAGAGGGGTGACAGCAATGCCTGGGGGTGGCACGGCCACCCCCGGCTCTCCAAGCAGCTCCTGCAGCCCCTGCTCCCCGTGCTCTGACTGCTCTGGGGGTCACCGGCAAATTAAATTTATTTAATTCCAGACTGCTCCTGTCCCTCTGTCACTCATCCTGACTCTCACTCCTGGCCTTATTCCAGGTTTTATTCCCAGCACCCTGCCCTCCCTGCAGGGTCTCACTTCGGCACTTGTTACCCTGAAGAGATCCTAAATTTCCTGAATAAATTGTTCAGGATTGAGGCCAGTTATGGAAACAAATCGACAGGAGGTGCCAGAGCTGCTGCAGGGCTGGAGCCCCTCTGGAGCCAGCCTGGAGAGCTGGGGGTGCTCCCTGGAGAGGAGAAGGCTCCAGGGAGAGCTCAGAGCCCCTGCAGGGCCTGAAGGGGCTCCAGGAGAGCTGCAGAGGGACTGGGGACAAGGATGGAGGGACAGGAGCCAGGGAATGGCTGCCAGTGCCAGAGGGCAGGGCTGGATGGGATCTTGGCAATTGGGAATTGTTCCCTGGCAGGGTGGGCAGGGGCTGGGCTGGAATTGCCAGAGCAGCTGTGGCTGCCCTGGAGCCCTGGCAGTGCCCAAGGCCAGGCTGGACATTGGGGTTGGAGCCCCTGGCACAGTGCGAGGTGGCCCTGCCCATGGCACTGAGTGAGATTTAAGTTCCCTTCCAACCGAAACCATTCCATGATTCCATAATTCTAAGTGATGTGATATTTCCAAATTTATATTAATTTTTTAACATAAAAAAATGCATTTTCTCATTAATGTTTCTAATCTCTGCAAGGGGGAATGAGGAGCCTTTTGGTACTCACTGCAGTGGGTGAGACATGAACTGCAGTCAGAGCTACAGAACATGGCATTGGAATAGAATTAATTTGAATCAGAGCTTACTTTAATAAAATAAGGGACTTGAAGAGCCTTCCCCTGACCCAGTGCCCCTGCTCACTGGTGCTGGTGGCCACAGATCCTCCAGGATCCTTGTGTTTCCTCACTGTCTGGCCAGGGATCCCCTTAAATACCCCAAACGTTCCCAGTGACTGAGGGGAATTTCCAGCCCTCATTTGTGTCAAATTTGTAAAGTATTTCCTATGACCCAAAAGATTTCCCTGGTGCTGCTGCCTCAAACAAACTTCAAAAACTGCAACTCCCTTTTCCCAGGGGTGTAATCCAGGGATCTGTGGTCACTTCCAGCTTCCCCTCAGCCTCAGCCAGCTCCAGCAATGCTGTTATTAAGGGATGGAATAGGAAACACTGATTTTTCTGTACAAATGAGCCACAAAACTGGCTCAGACCAGACCCCTCCTCTGGGCTCTGTCTGCTTTGTCACATCCGTTTGTTTTTTCCCTGTCCCATGGGGGCTCAGCTCCTCTTCCTGGAAGTTTTGCTGGAAGATTTGGCCGGGATGCTCTGGCAGTGACCTCCTGCCTCTCCCCTCCCACTGCTCCCTCAGCTTTGGGAGCTCCACGGGAGCTCATTTAGGGATGATGAAAGGAAAGAAAACTTCCTGTGCACCAGCACAGGCTGGAGAGGCTCTCCTTGGGGATTGTCCCTCTCTGAGAAGGGGCTGAACCCACCCTGGAGGGGCCCAGGGCTTTGCAAGGGGTGCTGGTCAGGATTTGTGTTTATCCCCAGCATTTATCCCTTAGCAACAGAGACCCAAACATTTTGGAGCTTCCGGCAGCTCCAGCCCTGCAGGGAATATTGGATTTCTCTTCTCCACAGTGCCAGGGATACCCATCCATGGCCTGGACATCCTGAACCCTGCCTGTTATTCCCAATTCCCCAGTCCCCATCCAAGGGCCGGCCCGTAATGCTCTGCAATTACAGGAAGGGCCTGGATTCCAGAGGATTTGGGATGTGAACTTGGCATCCTGCACATGATGGAACAACTCCTTCAACACCAACACTGGATCCCCAAACACCTTCACCAGCCAGCCTGGACAGCCCTGCTGCCACTCTCAGGAGATGCTCCAGGTGAAGCTCCAGGAGATGCTCCAGGAGGAGCTCCAGGAGGAGCTCCAGGTGAAGCTCCAGGTGAAGCTCCAGGAGATGCTCCAGGTGAAGCTCCAGGTGAAGCTCCAGGAGATGCTCCAGGAGGAGCTCCAGGAGGAGCTCCAGGAGATGCTCCAGGAGATGCTCCAGGAGGAGCTCCAGGTGAAGCTCCAGGAGATGCTCCAGGAGATGCTCCAGGAGATGCCCCAGAATGAGCTCCAGGAGATGCTCCAGAATGAGTTCCAGGAGGTCCTCCAGGAGAAAGCTCCAGCAGAACCTGGAGGGGAGCAGCAGGATGATTTTCCAGGAGAAATGGCCCCTTTGGAATCTCAAGCCCTTTCCAGGGTGGGACTGGCAGCAGCAGCTGATCCCTCTGAGGTTTTTGGGATGTGCAATGCCCGAGGGGCTGGAGCACATCCCTTTCCTCACTGGCACCATCTGGGAGCTTCCCACCAGCTGATCCTTCTGGGATCCATCCTTGGCTGTGCTGGAATTCAGAGGGGAATCAAACGGTTCCACACATCTGACACCTCCCCAGACAAGGCCCAATTCCCCAGGGAAAGCTCCTAACACGTAATTGCAATAATTAATAATGATTAATTATTATTTAATTAATAATGAATAATATTATTATTATTATATACAATCATTAATAATGATTAATAGGCCAGGTTTATTTCCACAGCACAGGAGCCAAACACCCTCTGGCTCTATTGAAACGTGGCAAACAAAACCAAACCCAGCTTCCCCATCCCTCTTTTCCCGGGGTAACAAAACTCTCCAACAGCACAGGAAGGACAACCTGAGAACCAGCAGCAACAAAAGTCCTCAGAAAGCACCAAAAAAAATCAATTTCTGCTCTGTTCTTGCCCTCATCACCACTGGGCATTGACGGCTGATGAAATTCTGATCACCAGATATAAATACCACTGACAGAATTCCCAGAGCCACTCAGGTTATTACAAGCCCTCGACACCCCAGAGGATCTGATGGATTGGGCTGGGATTATCACCCCCGAGCAGCCCATCCCATCAACCTCCCCCTGCTCCCAGCACCCGGGGCTGGAATTATTAATGACATTCTCTACCTTGCTCTGGTGGAGACAGAAATGCTCCAAGCCTCAGACACAGCCCAGGCCCTTCCCCATCCCTCAGACTGCATCCAAGACAAACCAATTTGTAGGAAGTGATTCAATTATTTCTCATTTCCTGCCTCCTGTCAGAGCTGGGCCAGGAAATGAGGACTGATCCCAGGGAGGCCTGAGATACCATCAGTCCCTCTGGACAGCAGGAGCTGGAGGATACAAAGTTTTGTCCTACAAAATTCCAGATCAGTTCCAGACAGGTAAGAGATTCCAGGTGAGCTGGGGGGGCTTTGCCAACCTCAGGCTCTCACCTGGACTACTCATCCTCACTGGTACAGAGGAAGGACCTGGGTTGTGGAACACCTGGAAGGAGGCCCTAAATCATCAATCCTGCTGAATCCATGAGCACCAGGATGAGCTCCTACAGTCACAATGTGGGTCCCAATCCAGGCCTGGACACAGGAGGGCTGTGGGCAGGGCTGGGCACAAGCTGGGCTCACCCATCCCAGAGGAACTCTTGCCTGACTTCCTGCCAGGCTGGCACCTCGCTCCCCACCCTGAGAGCCCCTGGGTGACTCTTCCCACTCTGGCCAAAATCCCACATCCCTAAGGACCTCCATCAGCCATGGGCTCTCCAGCCAACTTCCAACCCCACCAATGTTTTCCCAGGGGCTCAGCTCTGGGGGTGCCCTTTCCCACCTGGGAGCCGGAGTCACAACATCCAGCTCCAGCTGGAATTGGGCATGGATTTCCTTGGTTTGCCTCAATTTCCCATGATTTCCCTTAATTTCCCTTGATTTTCCTTGATTTCTGTTGATTTCCCATGATTTCCCTCAATTTCTCTTGATCTCCCTTGATTTCCATAGATTTTCCATGATTTCCCTCAATTTCTTTTGATTTGCCTCAATTTCCCTGAATTTCCCTTGATTTCCCTCAATTTCTCTCGATTTGCCTTGATTTCCCTCAGTTTCCCTCAATTTCTCTCCATTTGCCTTGATTTCCCCCAATTTCCCATGATTTTCCTCAGTTTCCATTGATCTCCCTTGATTTCCCTCAATTTCTCTCAATTTCCCTGTTTCCCTCAGTTTCTTTTGATTTCCCTCGTTTTCCCCTCGATTTCCCTCAATTTCTCTTGATTTCCCTCCATTTCCCTCTGCTGCTGCAGAAGCCGGGGCAGCCCAGGCAGGGGGATCTGGATCCTGTTGGATCTGGATCCTGTTGGATCCTGCTGGATCCTGTTGGATCCTGCTGGATCTGGATCCTGTTGGATCCTGTTGGATCTGGATCCTGTTGGATCCTGCTGGATCCTGTTGGATCCTGCTGGATCTGGATCGTGTTGGATCCTGCTGGATCCTGTTGGATCCTGTTGGATCCTGTTGGATCTTGCTGGATCTGGATCCTGTTGGATCCTGTTGGATCTGGATCCTGCTGGATCCTGTTGGATCCTGTTGGATCCTGTTGGATCTGGATCCTGTTGGATCCTGTTGGATCCTGTTGGATCTGGATCCTGTTGGATCCTGCCAGATCCTGTTGGATCCTGTTGGATCTGGATCCTGTTGGATCCTGTTGGATCCGGCTGTTCCTGCTCATCACCCACCAGGGATGGGGCAGCTCTGACCCCACAGGAAAAGCCACAGGGGCGTGGGGGCTGGAGCTGCATCCCCGGGATGATGATGATGATGGTGGTGATGATGATGATGATGTGCGAGGAGCTGAGCAGAGCCACAGCTCTGGCAAGGACCTGCACTTCAACCCCCTGAGCTTTTCCCTGGGAGCTGAGGAACACTCGATACCACGATTAGGGAGGAAAAACCTGGAAAACCCACAATGCCATTTTCCCAGGCATTTCCCTGCAGCCAAGCCTAATAAAACCCAGCCCCAACTCTGTCTTAAGGCAGAGTTTTAGCTGGTTTTTAGCTGGTCCATTAACTGATTGCTGAGCAGAAGGTTCTGTGTATATAATAATATTAATAAAATTATTAGTAGTAGGAGAATGACATTAATAATATTGATATTATTCTATGTTATACATAATATAAAATGTAAAAATACCATCTTACACATTTAATCCCAACTATAACGAAAAAAGTTCTAATTATAACAAAAGTAGAATAAATGAAAATTTTAAAAATTAAAATAAAATAAAATGAAAAATACGAAATAAAATAATATAAAATAATATAAAATAAAAAAGTAAATATAAATTTTTAAAATAATAATAAATTTAAAACTAATTATTAATTTACTAATCTATTATTTATTTCATCATTTATTTATTAATTATTAAATTTTATTGTTAAATAAATTTAAAAAAATGTAAAAGCCAAAAACTCCACACAACAGGGATGCAAACACACCAGCAGCAGGGAATTCTCTTCTCCCAAGAATGCAGAGCTGGTGGGAGGAGGAGGAGGGAAGAGGAAGGGGAGGAGAGCAGCTCCCAGGGCAGATGGAAAAGGCCCCGCTCTGGCCCCTGTGGGCTGAAATTTCCCTGCTTGGAAAGTTTCCCATGGAAACCTCGCAGAGGCAGCACAGGGAGAGCAGAGAGCGCCTGAGTCTGTGCAGGGGGCTTTAGAGGGGGGGGGAAAGTGCACAAACAGGAGGAAAAATAAATCTGAAAGTGCCCTGAGAAGCTGCTGGTGGCACTGAGGGTCTGTCCCCGGGAACCTCTGGGTCCCTGTTGTCCCTGCAGTTTGTGGGGATTGCAGCTCAATCCCAGGGGATTGCATCCCTGCTGCCTCAGTTTCCCTTCCCGGGGCAGAATAGGGCTGGCAGCCACAATAACCCCCAGGAATGGGGAGATCCTGGTCCAGTAATGGGGCCCTGACCCCAGTAATGGGGTCCTGATCCTGGTCCCCCCTTGAACCTGGTGGTGGTTTTGGGCAAGTTTGGCTTGCAGAGAAAAACCCAGAGTAACAGGAAGAGAGGAAACAGCCTCAAGCTGTGCCAGGTGAGGTTCAGGCTGGATACTGGGGATAAATTCTTCATGGAAAGAGTGGGGACAGCTGCCCAGGGCAGTGCTGGAGTCCCCCTGTCCCCTAAAAGCCACCAGTGGCTTGGCAGTGGTGGGGGACTCAATGAGCTCAGAGGGATTTTTCCAACCTGACATTTCTGTGATTCTGCAATCAGGGGTGCAAAGGCCATTCCCCCTGGGTTTCAGTAAACCCTTCCTGCACTAACACTCCATGATGTTCCCCTTAAAAAGAAAGAACCTGGGATCTTTTTTTCCCAGGCTCCCCTTAAAAAGAAAGAATCTCCCAGCTCCCTGCCCCAAACTCTTCCTCTCTGTATTTTGTGTGTGCAGGGGAGTCTCAGATGTGCCAGGTCAATTCTGCTGGGATCAAAACAGATCCACTTTTAGCTCCAGAAAGTTACAAACCCAGCATCCTTGGCTACCCTAAAACTGCAGCACTTCATGGAAAGAGTGGGAACAGCTGCCCAGAGCAGTGCTGGAGTCCCCTGTCCCCTAAAAGCCACCAGTGGTGGCCTTTGCAGTGCCAGGTGGACTCAATGATCTCCGAGGGATTTTCCAACCTGGCATTTCTGTGATTCTGCAAAGGCCATTCCCCTGGATTTCAGAAAACCCCTTCCACTAAGACTAAAGGATATTCCCTTTAAAAAGAAAGAACCTGGGACATCTCCCAGCTCCCTGCCCCAAACTCTTCCTCTCTGTATTTTGTGTCCAGGGGAGTCTCAGATGTGCCAGGATCCCACAGTCAATTCTGCTGGGATTAAAACAGATCCACTTTTAGCTCCAGAAAGTTACAAACCCATCATCCTTGGCTACCCTAAAACTGCAGCACTTCTCTCAAGGCAGGGGGGGACACACAGGTGGCCCCTCAATGTCCCCATTTGGGACAGGTGGCTTTGATCCAGACCAAACAGCGACTCCTGGGGTCACCAACCCCGGCTGGGAATTCCCTGGAGCCCTCAGATGCCAGGCACAGCTCTCAGAGCCCTGCCCCAGGGGTGACCTCAGCTGCTGGAGGCCCTGGTGGCCCTGGTGACACGAGTCACCCCTCCCTCAGGGAGGGCAGGAAGGCCCTGCAGACAAAAACATGCAAAAAAGTCCTGCTGCCATGTCCTGTGTGCTGTAGCATTCCTGGCACGGTGGGAGCAGGAGGACCAGGGGCTCCTGAAGGAGTTGGGGCAGAGTTAGGAGCTGGTTTAGGCCAATGCTCTTCACTGAAAGGAATAAAACCTCCCCAGGCTTCAGCAGACACAGCCAAGGGCGCTTCATGCTGGGAATTCTCTGCTGGAGAGCCCAGCTGCAGATCCAGCACCCACAGAACCTTCCAGAGCTTGGGAATTCTGTCCTAGGAATGCCCAGCTGCAATCCAGCATCCACAGAACCCCCCAGAGATCAGGAATTCTCTCCTGGAGAGCCCAGCGGCAGATCCAGAACCTGCAGAACCTCCCAGAGATCAGGAATTCTGTCCTAAGAGAATCAAGCTACAGATCCAGCACCCACAGAACCTCCCAGAGATCAGGAATTCTCCGCTGGGAAAGCCCAGCTCAACAAATTTAGCTCAAGGAGCTGAATTCATAA